>JAQGBS010000182.1:0-26503 GCA_034698545.1 Acrobeloides obliquus | reverse complement strand
TCAATAACCCAAAACAATGTTCAAATTGGATAATTTTGGTGTCATTTTGTTCGTCTCATTTAGCTATAAAAAATTATTACAATGTTCACTTTATGAAAATTTAAAAAATTGATACAAAAATCGATTTTTCCGCAAAAATTCAAAAATTTTGTGTATTACAACGAAGAGCTTGTAACAAATTTAAAATTTCAAACGCAATTATCTCGAACTACAACGATTCAGAGCATGCCGTAAAAACAAAAATGCTCCATTTTTCATGACCTTTCCGAATATATCATTTTTTTCATATTGTAACTTACTGGACTGGTCCTTTAAGCTCGGAGAAAAATTGATCTTATGTATCTAAAATGTCCAAAAATTGATGAAAATTATTTATTAGTTCAAAATATGCTACAAATCACTCATGGTTCAAAATAGTTACAAAGGCTATTTTTTTTTTTTTTTTTTTTTACAAAAGTGATGTTCTACAAAGTTGTTCATCGTGATCTCACGAACAACTTTTAGAATATCACTTTTTATGAAAAAATTTCTGCGTTGACAACAATTCTTTTGAAAATTAATGAGGGTGTCACCTTATTTAAGCCCACCTTGTACAAGGTGATTTAAAAAATTTAATTTTTGAAATTTTTTCGCGATTTTCAAATTTTTAATTACAGGATGTTCGAAAAAATGGAATTTTTGCTATTGTTATTCGATTTTAAAAAAATTTCAAGATTTTTTAAATTTATACCAAAATAACTCTATATCAGCGGTGTAGCTATGGGGTGGGGGTCCTAGACCATCCGAGATTGACCGAAGAACGAGAAAGTCAAAAGGATTCTCCTTTATATTTTGAAAAATCACAAAAAAATCCGTTTGGTTATAGCATCACCCTTTAAAAGTGAAGTTAAAAAAATTTATTTTAATCATACACTAGCGGCAAAAATTAAATAGGCAAACATGAAAAATCGTATCTTAAGCCTAAGCTAAGATACGAGTTTTGATGTTCGCCTAATTTTTGCCGCTAGTGTCAGTATAAAATTAAAAATTAATATTAAAAATTTAAAAAAAATTGAATTAAATAATAAATTTTGATGGATCCAAATTATTGATTTCCTTTTTGCTCATGTTCTTTTATACCTTGATCACTTGTGATGGCCTCTCCGGCACCAATGATACCTTTTCCTAAACAATAAATATCGTTTTTTTATATCAAAATTTCGATTTTTATAGCTCATACCAATAGTATCTTTCGCAGCGACGGCAGCCCCAGCAACTTTCTCCGGAACTTGGTCGAGTGCTTTTCGGTATTCGGCTGCTTTTTGGTCAACCTTTTCTCCTAAAATTTGATTTTTCTATCAAAAAACGCAAAAAATTTATTAAATTTACCAAAATTGTGAAATCCTTCTTTCACCTTTTCAGCTTCTTGACTAACACCATGTCATAAAAAAGTTTCATATATTTTTGAAAAAGTTTTATATAGGACTTACGAACATTGGTAACGGTATTTGCAGCACCTTGAGCTCCAGAACTTACTGCGTTTGCTGCTTTGTGTTCAACATTGTCTTCGTCGGCAGCCTAAAAATATGCAAATGAAAAAAGGTGATACCCCCCCCCCCCCATAACCATATCCAGAGGGGTATCCAACAGTGGCGACGCTCAGGGAAGGGGGTGATGCGCAGAGTTCATGGGTCCCTCACTAAAAAAATCAGTAAAATGAATAAATTTACCAAATGGCCCCCTTATACTTTTGTTCAAAGTATGATTTTTCACCCAAATTTCGTATTCAAATAAAAATATTATTTTTTCCAATTTTTCACTTTAAATGCCATTTGGTACTAATAAGCATTAGCTGCCGCAAATAACAAGGCTATTTTTCCGAAAAATTTTTTCCTAAAAATAGCACTGTCATTTGCGGCAGCTAATGCTTAGTAGTACTTGCCATTTTTCACCGTATAAAATTACTCCCTAGAAAAGTGATTTCCAGATAAAAAATGCGAAAAATGACAATTTTCGCTACAAAAACCCGATTGTTCTTCTAAAAGCCATATAGGCTAATCTGCAATATTCTCTTGAGCGAAAAGGACTCACCATGTTGAATAATCGGATTCTGGATTTGATTAAATATCGAGATCTTACCCCCTTATAGGAGAGAGCGATGGGTGAGGTAGGAGATCTATTTTTGTGATATATGCTTTATACTTACATGAATTGTTACAGCGATGCATATTAAAACGACAATAAAAATCTTCATTTTTTTATTAGGTTAAAAATTTAAACAAGAGTAAAAATCTCGTACAAGGTAGACAAATAACTAAGTATTAGACTGGTAAATAGGATGAAGTTTCACTACGTTTAGTATTTATTGCCATGTTGTCAACACGTAAACTTTTTCCTCTGGCAATTGAACAAACGCTCATCGATCAAAATAAATAAAAACAATAAACAACGTCTGAGTTAGTTTTTTAATCTTTTAACCTCTTAATTTAATCATCTTCCAAAATGTTCTAAATAAGAGATCATCCAGTAAGTAACGTAATCAAATGGGGAGGGGGCAGTGCCGTAGACGGGGGAATAAGGGGGTAATTATCCTCCCCTATGATTCTTCCTAAAATTTCAAAAAAATTTTGAAAAATTATAATGATCTCCATTATGATTTTTCATCAAATTTACCAATTTTTCGATGGATTTTGAGATAAGTAAACAGTCAAGAACTCATATTCCTAAAAATTTTTAAAACATTTTGTAGATTTTACTTTCTTCGACGATCGATATTTTGACGATCGATATTTTGACAAGTCGACATTTTGACGGGTCGACATTTTGAATTGTCGACATTTTGAAGTGTAATCGTTACTGGAGTATGTTCAAGTGCCTTGTTTATATAAAAAACAAAATTATTTGTTTCCAAAAAAGACACTACATCCCCGTTTTCTGGCTCAGCTGAGTCAGCAATAAATGAAAGAAAATTTATACTTTCAATCCCAATTTTACTCCCTGTAATCGAACTGGATGTAAAATTATTTTGATATTTTACCTTTCTGGGTAAGAAGAATCTTTTAAAAATAATTTTGGTATAGGTTTGGGTGTCACACTTGGTGACTGCCCCTTGTTAGTGTGTTATAAAAAACGCCGTCTTTCTTTAAAAAATAAAATGGCAAAAAAGTGAAAAGCAATTGGACGCAAGCGGGACTCGAACTTTGATCATTAGTGCCTAATGACAAATTGCAGAGCGCCATCGATAGCAGACTTTTTTTGATATTATGGGCGGAAACGGAAAATCGGGTATCTAGGGGTTTTCTAGGATGGTAATCGATCGATCGCATTTCCGATGCTTGAAAATGCTTGCGTATATTGAAATCGTCAATTTCGTGTCATTACATAGATTCATCTTGATTCAGGGAAGCATTTTTTCTGAATCAGTTGAACGTTTTTTCTTTGGAAATGTGCGCAATTGATTATCCACTTAGAAAAACCCCTAGATAGCCGGTTTTCCAAAATTCGAATTTTAGTTCATTTTCACGACAATACACCCACTCTTCATTGAATCAGGATAAAGAAAGCGTTTCCACGCTTCGAAAATGTGAGCAATCGATTCCCCACAAAAATCATTCCTAGAGGGATCATTTTTAGGGGAAACTTTTTTCTAAAATCAAACTTGTTAGAGGTATTTTTGATATAAATCGATTGCGCGCATTGACAAAACACGAAAACAATTATTTTTCGTGAAAATGAGCATTTTTAAACCTGAGGAAAATATCAAGCACGTGATTCTTGTCAAAAACGTGGCTCTAAAGATGGCCGTTAGGATAAGAAGACATGGGCTACATGGATACTGGGTGGCGACTTGACTCCAACAATTGTAGAAAACTTTGTTCGTTCGTCCAAAATATTCGCACCAATTAAATTCAGCGATGTGAAGATCATATTGCTTGTTGAAATCCGTGTATCCCTGCGTGGTCGTGGTTGACGTTTTCATGTTTTGTCAATGCGCGCAATCGGAGGAAAAAATACCTCTAACAAATTTGATTTTAGAAAAATTTTTTCCTGAAATAGTACCCTGTCGTTTGCGGTAGCTAATCTTGTTACGTCAAATTTTGAGAAAAGAAATTTATTACGTTTAATGCGGGTATTACGTTTTTCGTTAAATGTGCGTACAACTAATCAGGTTTAAAATATAACGACCATGCAGGGATGCCTATGAAAATCTCTATTAGTACCAAAATTAATTAGCTAAAAAATGGCAACAAGCAATGTTATTCAAAAGCAATTATAATCTTGATTTTAGAATCAAATGCCCACATTAGACGTAATAAAACTTATTTTCGCAAAATTAGACGTAATAGAAACAAACATCACTGCTGTACTTAATGTAATTGTAGTCATATATAAAGCATTTTTAACTTTTCAATAGAATTTGGCATTTCTTTTTTATATCAGGTGATATGTGCGGCTATATAAACTACCTAACTAAATAATTCCATTTTATTCTTTATATAGGTTATAGCTTGGCAGAAAATTTTTACAATGGTATTTTCTTAATCCTACTACATTAAACGTGTACTGTTTGTGTGCACAGACGATCCCGGGAACTTTTGATTTAAGAGATACTTTCTTGAGCGTTCAAAGATTGACTTAAAGGACCAGTACAGTAATTTATAATCATATGAAAAAATGATATATTCGGAAAGGTCATGAAAAATGGAGCATTTTTTGTTTTTACGGCATGTTCTGAATCGTTGTAGTTTTCGAGACAATTGCGTTTGAAATTTTGAATTTGTTACAAGCTCTTCGTTGTAATACACAAACTTTTTTGAATTTTTTGCGATTCCGTGCATTCCCGAAGCATGAAAACGCTTCCTTGATCCTGATTCAGAGAATGGGGTGGGTGTATTGAAGCGAAAATCAAACATTTTCGGATTTTTATAAGAAACCGTTGATTCTTAGGTTTTTCTAGGCGGGGAATCGATTGCGCGCATTCCCGAATCTTGAAAACGCTTCCTTAACCATGATTCAGGGAAAAGATACTTATTTACTTAAATAAATTGATTTTCGCTTCAATACACCGATTTCTTCCCTGAATCAGGGTCAACGAAGCGTTTTCACGGTTCGAGAAGGCGTGCAATCGATTCCCCACCTAGAAAAACCTAAGAATCAACGGTTTTCTCATAAAAATCCGAAAATGTTTGATTTTCGCTTCAATACACCCATCTCCATTCCCTGAATCAAGGTCAAGGAATTGTTTTCATGCTTCAGGAATGCGCGGAATCGATTTCTCGCATAAAATTACCCCTAGAAACGTATTTTTTACAAAAATTTTCAAACAAAATTTTTTTTCGAGATCCTGCCATGACTGTTACCCCCCTTTAAAGGTATTAGCGGGAATATAGGCTTCATAAAAATTTAATATTGGTAAATTGTGAGATTCCTTATGAGTAAAAAAGACATTTTTAGATACATTTTTTCTACTTGTTATTTAGCACGATATTTCCAATATCTTAGCCATATTTTATTAAGCGATATAAAAAAATGCATTTTTATCACTTTTCACCCATACCAAAAACGGTTAAGATTAATATACATCTAGACAATGAGAAAGAGGCTTTCAATCCAGGCGATACTGTAAATGGTGTTGCAACGATTATAATTGATGAGAATGTTGAAGCAAAATCGATAAGTTTACTGATCAAAGGGACAGCTGTGTGCAAAACTTCATTGACGTAAGTTTTTCAAAAGTATAATAGGGCTTAGTCAAATGAAATCGGAGCCTAGAGACTCCTTACCAAAAATTTTAGGCGGGGACTATGCTATCGCAACTGCCGTCCGAGATACCTTTCTAGAGGTTCCTTTCTAAGAAACTTGACTGTTATGTTCCTATACGCCTTTTCCCTTACGTATTTTTTCGACAATTTCCAAAATTTTGAGCAAAAACATAAGTAGGGAACCAAGGTCTTTTTCAAGTTTTTCAAAAATCCCATTTCACATTCTTGGAAAAATTTTCCTTTTAGGGGAGCAAAGGTTTGTAACAAATTGTTTGATAGTATAAATTTATTTACATCAAATTCATTTTAGTAGTAATAGCAAAGGCCTGGATGTTTATATCAACCGCAACATTCGATTTTGGGATGGCAACAAACATGGCCATAGACTCATCAAAGGAACTTATAACTATCCTTTTAGTTTTAAAATTCCTAGAAGTGCCATTTCTTCATATGATGGTTAGAATAAGTTTAACATACAGTCGACTTTCGATAAGCCCCCCACACATGATAATCCTCCACCCTAGGTCTGATTCCTAAGACTGAACTCTCGATAAGCGGCTACCCTGTATCTGTTTTTCAGCGTTACCTGTTATCGAGGGTCGATTGTATATAACTCAATTTTTTATAATTTATTTAGGACCATTTTGCGCAGTTAGTTACTATGTAAAAGTGGTTATTGATCAAGAAGGCTTGTTTCATTGGGATAATAAAAAGAAACTTGAAATAAAAGTTTTCAACGCATTAGATTTGAATGAATTGGAAACCATAGTGGCAAAGCCAGTGACGAAAGTTATCGATCAAACTTCAACAACTGAAGACAATTATGGGATATTAGATGCTTCGGTTAGTAGTGTCGGTCGAAATTGAAATTTCGGATTTCGATTTTAACCCATTTTCGAGGATCGAAATTTAAAAAAAAGTGTCTGTAAGAATCGACACTCTTTTACTTTAAGGCTCACTTAAAAAAATTCTATTATTTTTATTTTTTTTAAATTTTGATATTTCAATGATTTTCGACCACTTTTATTCAACATTCAAATTGATTCAACCTTTATGCTATTACACTTATTTACACAAAATAAAAAAAACACACAATTATATCTCTACTCTATAATCTTCATGAGAAGCAATTTGGGACCAGACATGATACATAGCATTCGTACATCTACAGTTCTCTCCAACAATATTCACAGACACCCTCTTTTAATTTCGATACCTCAATTTCGAAAAAATTGAAATTTCAAAAAAATGTTAAATTTTAGATCAAGCTCCCTAAAACAGGATACACTAACGGTGAAACATTGAATGCTAAAATAAATATGAAAAATACTCTTGGAAAAGAAGTTTCTGAAGTAGAACTAGTGTTGGTAGAAGTAGTTACATTAACAGCTGCGTTAAGAGGCACGTACTATTGCAAGGAAGGTATTGGCACAAAGCCAAATGAAATTGAAGTCAAGAGAGTTGAGAAAAATCTTGTCAAAGTCAAACAGGTAATCAACTAGTGGGCCCCCACAGGCACGTAGCTAGGGGGCAATTCCCCGTTTACCCTTCTCTCCTCCATTCTCCGTCTACTCATCTAGAACAATTTTATCTGATTCATGGCCATTGGCGTAGATAGAATGGTCGGAAAATGAGGAAACTTCCCAAAAAAGGCCGTTTTTCCCAAAAAAACATATGAGGAATCCTTATGTGTAGGGATTTAAAAAAAATTTGACCCACTAGGTGGTACCTGCCCCCTTACCTACGCCACTGTCCAGGGCCATTTTCCACTAACTAGGGCCATTCTCCTCCATATAGGACAATTTTTAAAAGATACGAACTTGTCATCCTTCTAACTTTTTATTCAAAAAATAGAAATATGACAAAAATCCTGTCTGTATAGATGATTATCCAGATTCAGTTCTCTATAATTTTACAAATTCTCCTCTTCCCCTCCCCATTTTCCATATTCGATATTGAAATATAGTACAATTATTTTTTAGCCAGCTGAAATCGCACCATATGAATCATGTTCGAAAGCTATTTCTCTTAAGATACCGGATAACCTAGTACCAACGTCCACATCTAGCCCTATAATGCATGTTGAATATAAACTTGTGGTAAGAACTTTATCTCGGATAATCATTTCAGGCATAATGCCGCTCATGCTTTCATATTTTAGGTAAAAATCATGTTTGAGGGACAAATGTGTATAGACTCTGAAGTCCAAAGCGAAATACCTATTACCATCGGCACTTTTCCAGCTTTATCAAATATTTGTCTGAAAGGTCTTCCACCAATAAATGGTAATCCAAACACTGTACTCATTAGAAGTCCATCAGTTGATGAATTGATGAAATTAACATTAGAGATTGATGATGACAAGAGTATTCCAAGAAGTGAATCAATTAATAAGCTTGATAAATATAAGGAGGGTTTAAATAACCGACGTCCCTCTACAGTGCCATTCGCGCGTTAACCCGTTTAGCCCCTAACAAGGAAAGAGTATGATCTTGATTTCTCCAATTTCGCCCAAGCTTACGCCAATTTTTTACCTATGAAAGGAGTACTAAACACCCGCAAAAATTTTTTCCAATCAACACTCCTATGTGGAGATAGATCCCAAAAAGTGATTTTTGGGGCCAATATCGGGTTCAAAGATAAATTAATAACTTTTACAGATAAAAGCTTTTTCGATAAGTCTTTTTGCATCTGTTAGGGGATGAAAAGATGCAAATTATGGTATATTAACTTTGGCCTTAGACCTTTAATTTTGTAAGACGTTTTTAATCATTAAGATAAAAGCCTGAGGTTAAAGTTAATATACCATAATTTGCATCTTCTCACTCCCTAACAAATTCAAAAAGACTTATCGAAAAAGCTTTTAACGGTAAAAAGTTATATCTTTGAACCCTAATTTTGACCCAAAAACACTTTTGGGCTCTATCTCCACATAGGAGTGTCATTGGAAAAAAGTTTTGCGGGTTTTTAGTACTCTCAACAAGCATAAAAAATTAGCGTATGTTTGGGCGGAGAAACAAAAGATCATACCTCTTTCTTGTAAGCCAAAAACCTTTTTTATAAATCCTAATGGTCCCCCATTATGATTTTTCACCAAAATTATCCAAATTTTCCCTTTTTTCAACAAAAATTCAAAAATCTGATATTTTTCACCAAAAATTTTCATTTTTTGGGCATTGCTCAGCTTAAAAAAAAACATTTCTCAAAAAAATTTTTCGCCCGCGCAAAAAAATTTTTCCGCGCACGAAAAAATATTTGCGTTTCTTATAACTCGACGAGACGTATAAAATGACGCAAAAATGATTGAATTTGAAAAATGCTTTGGGTTATTGAAACGAAAATTCTGAATCAAGTTTTCATTTCAATAACCCAAAACATTCTTCAAATTTGATAATTTTAGTGTCATTTTATCCGTCTTGTCAAGTTATAAAAAATGCTGTATTTATTTTCTTCTAAATGCTCAAGGATTTTGAATTTTATAATGATTTATTAAATCGTTTCAATTTTTTTCGTGACAAAAATTTTTTTCACGTAAAATCCACTAAATTCCGCTAGGATCTGCTGAGCGGAATCTAGAATATTTTTTTCATCCGCTAAATTCCACTAGGTCGGAATCTAGAATATTCTAGCAAATTAACACCCCTGTTAGTGCTGCGATAAATGATTTGTATTTTACTTACGACGATAAATGATTTATTTTATGTTTTTCGCTGTTATGGAAACGTTAAAGCCATTTTTTATACTTCTTTTTGATCTCATTTATTTTTTACATTTTATTTTTTTTTTTACTCTATCAAAGCCGCTATAAAAATTTAATTATAAAGCCAAATTATAAATATTTTGACACACCCAAAGATACTCATTAAACGACCCTTTAATCTGATTCTTTGCCAGTTACTCTGAGCGTATCACGTCAAAATGTTGACCCGTCAACTTGTCAAAATGTCGACTGTTACTGTCGAATTTTTTACTGATCAACAATTGATTCCGATTTAAAAAATTAAAGGATCAAAGTATCCGCAATATTTTTCAAGAATGCGATGTAATCTCTTGGCGTGTAAGTACGAACAATTTCTCGCTTGTGAAACTTGTCGAGGTTTGTGGATTTTCTTTCCTTGTTGAACATCAATGATGTCAGTCTCGACGGATTTATGAAACTCTTTGAGCACCATGATAAAGGCCTGCTGTAGTTTCTTTAGGTTTAGACAGGCTGTACACTCAACCATCGTTATTTGTTTCCAAAAAAGACACTACATCCCCGTTTTCTGGCTCAGCAATAAATGAAAGAAAATTTATACTTTTGATCCCAATTTTACCCCCTGTAATCGAACTGGTTGTAAAATTTTTTTGAATATTTTATTGCATTAAAAGTTCTTCAATCGCGTTATTCATCTTCTTGATTGTTTGTTGAATTACTTCAACGGTAATTTGTTTGATGAATGATTTCATTTTATAGATTTTCATAGGTATCCCTGCGTAGTCGTGCTTGGCGGGAAAAATTCGCATCCTTACGTGGTCGTGGTTGACGTTTTCATGTTTTGTCAATGCGCGCAATCGGAGGAACAAATACCTCTAACAAATTTGATTTTAGACAAATTTTTTCTTGAACTAATAGCCTGTCGTTTGCGGTAGCTAATCTTGTTACGTCAAATTTTGAGAAAAGAAATTTATTACGTTTAATGTGGGTATTACGTTTTTCGTTTAATGTGCGTATGACTAATCAGGTTTAAAATATAACGACCATGCAGGGATGCTTATGAAAATCTCTATTAGTACCAATTAATTAGCAAAAAATGCAAAAGCAATGATACTCTTGATTTTTGTAATCAAATACCCACATCAAACGTAATAAACTTATTTTTGCAAAATTGGACGTAACAGAAACAAATATCACTACCTTACTTAATGTAATTGTAGTAATATTTAAGGTAATTGTAGTAAAGCATTTTTAACTTTTCAACTAGATGTTGACATTTCTTTTTATATCAGGTGATATGTGCGGCTATATAAACTAAATGATTCCATTTTATTCTTTATATAGGTTATAGCGTGGCCGAAAATTTTTACAATCGTATTTTCTTACTCCTACTACATTAAACGTGTACTGTTTGTGTGCACAGACGATCCCTGAAACGTTTGGTTTAAGAGATACTTTTTTGGGCACTTATGCACATTAACCCCTCCCCCCCCTCCCCCACGGCCGTGGGGGTCAAAGTGCACTAAATTTTTTTTCTAGGATGGAAATCGATCGATCGCATTTTCGATGCTTGAAAATGCTTGCGTATACTGAGATCGTCAATTTTGTGTCATTACATAGACTCACCCTGATTCAAGGAAGCATTTTTTCTGATTCAGTCTCTCACCCCATTCTTTACAATCATCTCTACTTACCCCTCAATGAGGTAGCGCTCGGTCTCCCGGTAATAATTTTTATTATTTGTATAGATTTTTTTTATATTGTGAGATTCCTTATGAGCAAAAAAGACATTTTTAGATACATTTTTTCTACTTGTTGGTTAGCATAATATTTCCAATATCTTAACCATATTTTATTAAGCGATATAAAAAATGCATTTTCATCTTCATCGCTTTTCACCCATACCAAAAACGGTTAAGATTAATATACATCTAGAAAATGATAAAGAGGCTTTCAATCCAGGCGATACTGTAAACGGTGTTGCAACGATTGTAATTGATGAGGATGTTGAAGCAAAATCGATAGATTTGCTGATCAAAGGAACAGCTGTGTGCAAAACTTCATTGACGTAAGTTTTTCAAAAGTATAATAGGGGGGGGGGGAATTGTTCGATAGTATAAACTTACTTACATCAAATTCATTTAGAGACTTTTATAATCACAAAGGCCTAGATGTTTATATAAACCACAACATTCGACTTTGGGATGGCAACAAACATAGTCATAGACTCGTCAAAGGAACTTATAACTATCCTTTCAGTTTTAAAGTTCCTAGAAGTGCCATTTCTTCATATGATGGTTAGAATAAGTTTAAAATACAGTCGACTTTCGATAAGTCCCCTCATAACAGGCCACTCATGATAATCCTCCACCTCAGGTCTGATCCCTAAGACTGAACTCTCGATAAGTGACACCCTGTATCTGTTTTCCAGCATGACCTGTTATCGAGGGTCGATTGTCTATAACTCGATTTTTTATAATTTATTTAGGACCATTTTGTGCAGTTAGTTACTATGTAAAAGTGGTTATTGATCAAGAAGGCTTGTTTCATTGGGATAATAAAAAGAAACTTGAAATAAAAGTTTTCAACGCATTAGATTTGAATGAATTGGAAAATATTGTGACAAACCCAGTGACGAAAATTATCGATCAAACTTTAACAACTGAAGACAATTATGGGATATTAGATGGTTCGGTTAGTAGTGTCGGTCGAAATTAAAATTTCGGATTTCGATTTTAACCCATTTTTGAGGCATTACGACTTTATCCAACTTTTTGTTTCTCTAACCGACTTTATCCAACTTTGACTTTATGCAGACTTTATCCAATTTTTTTAAATTTTGTCGATAGATCGTTTCAATAAACAAATCTTTATTGAAATTTTCTTTAAAACAGTTGCATAAAGTCGGTTGGAGAAAAGGTTGGCTAATATCGTAATGCCATTTTTGAGGATCGAAATTTAAAAAAAGGTGTCTGTAAGAATCGATACTCTTTTAATTTCACCTCAAAAAATTCCATTATTTTTACTTTTTTTTTTAAATTTTGATATTTCAATGATTTTCGACCATTTTTCGACCTAGTTTCAATTAATCAAAAAATTGTTTCAATCAAATGAAAAAAAATATATATAACGTGGGTTTAAAAAAAATTTGAGCACTTTTGAATTTTTGTACTTCTTAAGAGTCGATTTTTACAGACACCCTCTTTTAATTTCGATACCACAATTTCTAATTGAAATTTCATGTTAAATTTTAGATCAAGCTCCCTAAAACAGGATACATTAACGGTGAAACATTGATTGCTAAAATAAATATGAAAAATGTATTTGGAAAAGAAATTTCTGAAGTAGAACTAGTGTTGGTAGAAGTAGTTACATTAACAACTGCGTCAATTGGCACATTCTATTGCAAAGAAAGTATTGGAACAAAGCCAAATGAAATTAAAATCAAGAGAGTTGAGAAAAATGTTGCCAAAGTCAAAAAGGTAATCAACTAGTGGACCCCACAGGCATGTAGCTAGGGAACAATCCACAGGGTTGCCACATGAAAACCTTGGAAATATGGCCAAAATGGTTATGATTATCCAGATTCAGTTCAGTTCTTACAGATTCTCCTCTCCCCTCCCCATTTTCCGTATTCGATATTGAAATATAGCGCAATTATTTTTTAGCCAGTTAAAATCGCACCATATGAATCATATTCGAAAGCTTTTTCTCTTAAGATACCGGATAACCTAGTACCAACATCCACATCTAGCCCTATAATGCATGTTGAATATAAACTTGTGGTAAGAATTTTATCCCGGATAAACATTTCAGGCATAATGCCACTCATGTTTTCATATTTTAGGTAAAAATCATATTTGAAGGACAAAAATCTGTTGTCCAAAGCGAAATACCTATTACCATCGGCACTTTTCCAGTTTTATCAAATATTTGTCTAAAAGGTCTTCCACCAATAAATGGTAATCCAAACATTGGACTAATTAGAAGTCCATCAGTTGATGAATTGATGAAATTAACATTAGAGGTTGATGATGACAAGAGGATTCCAAGAAGTGCATCAGTTAATAAGCTTGATCAATATGGAGAGGACTTAAATAAGCGACGCCCCTCTATAGTGCCGTTCGCGCGTTAAACCCCTAACAAGAAAGGGGTATGATATTGGTTTCCCCGATTTTGCCCAAACATACACCAATTTTTTACCTATAAAAGGAGTACTAAACACCCGCAAAAATTTTTCCAATCAACACTCCTATGTGGAGATAGGGCCCAAAAAATGATTTTTGGGGCCAATATTTGGGTTCAAAGATATCCTAATAACTTTTACAGATAAAAGCTTTTTCGATAAGTCTTTTTGCATCTGTTAGGGGACGAAAAGACTCAAATTATGGTTTTTTTGACCTAGTAACAGTTTTTTTAAATGATTTAAAGTAAACCCGACCAAAATAAAGTCGAATTTATACCCCGAATAGTTCGATTTTGAAAAATGGTATCAATTTTACAAGACGTTTTTGGTCATTAAGATAAAAGTCTGAGGTTAAAGTTAATATACCATAATTTGCATCTTTTCACTCTCTAACAGATGCAAAAAGATTGATCGAAAAAGCTTTTAACGGTAAAAAGTTATACCTTTGAACCCTCATTTTGACCCAAAAGCACTTTTTGGGCTCTATCTCCACATAGAAGCGTCGATTGGAAAATTTTTTGCGAGTTTTTAGTACTCTCATCAAGCATAAAAAATTGGTGTTTGGGCGGAGAAACAAAGATGCTACCTCTTTCTTGTAAGCCAAAAACTTTTTTCATAAATCCTAATGGTCCCCCATGATGATTTTTCACCAAAATGGTGCAAATTTTCCCTTTTTTCAGCAAAAGTTTAAAAATCTATATTTTTCACCAAAAAATTTTTTTTGGGCATTGCTCAGCTTAAAAACAAACATTTCTTAAAAAAAATTTTCGCCCGCATATTTTTTATCGCCACACTTCCAATTTTATATCGTGTTAAAATAAAAATAAACAAACTTAAAAATCATGACGTTTAACTGTAACCGCTTATAACCGTAACCGTTGTAATCGCGATCACACTGCTAATAAACTTTATGAAAAAGAACTAATTTCGATTTTGTATTTGTTGAAGTTTAGTTAGTTTGATAACGGTGTATTAGATGTAGATAAGAACTGAAAAGGGATCAAGGACTTTTACCACTACTAAACTTCATACCACAACGCCAATATCATAACTAGGCCTAAATTTTAGGGGTGGTCCACTTTTGAATTTTTCTGCCCCATATGCATTTTTTTACAAGTACCTGGGGCCCGAGCTAGGGCCCGCTTCTGAGCGTCGCTCCCGAGTGTCGTTCCCGAGCGTAGCTCCTGAGCTGCGCTTCTTTCTATGACACTCCAGACAAAAAAATCAGCCTTTTTGGTCAACTTTGTGAAAAATCGATTTATTCCCCTTGGTCCCCCCAACGGCAGAATCGTGTTCAGTGCCTAAGAATGTCGAAAATTTCATCAAAAATCGACTTCTATAGCATAAAAATAACTTGTTAGATAAACGTTCCGAACGCCTATTAGTGATGTTTCCGAACGCATCCGAGCGCAATTAAAGTTATTAGTGAACTAAAGTCCGTTCGGGAGCCGTCTGAAAGTATTAGTGGCGGTCCTAACAAGTATGATGGAAGCAGCGAGTACTCGCAGCCCTTGCGAATAACTTCTAACCACTTAAAAACGAAGTGTAGCTGGAGACATTGCGAGTACTCGCAACGCGAGTGAAATATAGATCCTCTCTTAGAACAAAATTATGAGATGTACAATAGGTAATTTTACGTTACCAAGTGGTTAGTGGCGTGCTGCAGCGGATAACGGCAAACCACATGGGCTAGTGGCGGCTCCCAGCTCGGTTTGGTTCTGAAACGGAGCTATCTTTCAAGATTTATAAATTATGCTGAAAGCCATTATTTATATAATTTATAACACAGTAATTTAATAACATAGTTAAAATACAAATGACCAGCATTTTTGAATAGGTTGGAGAAGCATTAAAACGAAACTTTTGTTCTTGAAATATTGCTCCGAAATTAACCAGAATATCTCGGAAACTCTAAATGCTTGAGACTTGATTTTGGTGTCATTGAAAAGATGAGCTCATGCGCTACAACTTTTGTGAACATCACAAGACCTCTTTTTCGAGTAGAAAGAAGTTAGTCACACATCTTGGCGACAAACCCTGATTTTTTGACCGAGTTTTTGACAAAGTTTGACATTTTATAAGACGATATCTCGAAAATTCGAAAAAAATTATTTTTGTGATCAATAACTAAGATTTGATAAATGTTACCACAAAAAAGCCTTAAAGCGGAAAAATGCGGGTAAAAATCTTGAAAGATCGTTAGAAAACAATTTTTCCAATCATTTTCCTTCAACTTTTTTTTAGTTTTGTATGTAGTTTCACTTAAGCGCAGAAACAGGCATTTCTGCGCTGAATGGGGGGGGGGGAAGAATGTCGATCTTGCGCGGAAGCTATATGCTCTCAGACCTAAAAAATCGAATTTTTGACACCCAAAATGAATTTTTTGGGGAAAGTGATGTTCTACAAAGTTGTTCCTCACAAAATTTCGCGTTGAAATGATCCCTTGCTGATGTTTTTTGAATATATAGAAAAATTGCAGTCATCAGAAACGGTTAAATTGCAGATGTGATATTAACGCTATTTTTGGCATTTTTTGGCTTTTCAGGGTTGATTAGCTCAACGGGGTGTAACCATAATCAGCTAACTCCACAAAAAATAAAGCCAAACCAGGGATGCTCTACAAGAATATGGACATTTTTTTTAAAAGTCGCACCATCAATTGGTGACCTTTCCTTGTAAGCCGACTTTTATAGTACCAAAAGGTATTTATAAAAAAAGGAAGTTTGAATTTCAATAAGTTATTGCGTAAATCACGCGACATGTCTAGGAAAAATTCGTCATCGGTTGAAGGTACAAGTTCTCATAATTCCAAGTTTTACTCATTATAAATTTAAACATAATAAATGGAACAAGTATATGTGTGGGAAGTTTATTGTTAGTTTAGAGTAGTAAAGCTATTAGCGAGAGCTTATTATTTTTGGTTCGTTTATTTGAATAGATTTATTCAAGTTTATAGACAGATGGTATAGGCATACGTAGACCAGTATCTAGGCAGGGAAATCGGGCACATTACCTTTCAAACCTTAATTTCTTAGGAAAAAATAAAAAATGTTGAAAATTGTCTTAAGAAAAATAAGGTTCACGATGTCCCCAATTTGGTTTCTGACTGCGGTTCTGATCGGTATCCACTGACGTAGGCATAGGGGAGCGCGAAGGAGTGGCCGCTTCCCCCTTACCCGAAGAAGGCCCGAAAAATATATGGATCCCCCCTTGTGATTTTATCTGATATTTAAGAAAATTTACGAAAAAACATAAGGGTTCTCCCTTAGGTTTTTTGGGAAAATTTCCACTCCCCCTTAAAAAATTTCTGGCTACGACCTCTGACTACACCTTTTCGGCATTTTGGTGCGCCGTGTCCCTCCCCCTTCTATCCCACAACGGCCGGATCCAAAACTCTCAATTTTTTGAAATCTAAGACCCCTCCTTATAAGTAAAAAAGACATTCTAGATACACTTTTTTCTACTGGTTATTTAGCTCAATATTTTAACCATATTTTATTAAGCGATTTAAAACATGCATTTTCATCTTCATCGCTTTTCACCCATACCAAAAACGGTTAAGATTAATATACATCTAGACAATGAGAAAGAGGCTTTCAATCCAGGCGATACTGTAAACGGTGTTGCAACGATTGTAATTGATGAGGATGTTGAAGCAAAATCGATAGATTTGCTGATCAAAGGGACGGCAGTGTGCAAGATTACATTAACGTGAGTTTTTCTAAAGTCCGGTCAGTAACGTAACTAAGGGGTGCAGGTGCCCCTTTCCAGGCCGAAAATTGAAAAAATATAAGAGTCCCTCCTATGTTTTTTAACTGAATGGCGTCCTAGAACCTCTAAGATTCTGCGAAAAGCTCTACCTTGAGTCTCTAGCCCAGGAAACTGCTCTGTAGAGCTCTGTGCCTAAATTTTTGGAAAGGAGGCTGCTTTTGTGGCCTTCGATAAGGTTTTGAATGTTTCCTTTTGACTCAAGGTTTTTTTAGAATAGATATTTTTATCAGTTAGGTAAATTTAAAAATTATCTTAAGTGGATTTTCCAGGTGAGATCCCACCCAGATTCATGAAAAAATTGAAAAATTTTCTTCATGGGGACCAAAGGTTTGTCCAATTTTTTCGATATTATCAATTTATTTACCTCAAAGTCATTTATAGAGAGTTTGATGACTGCAATGGCCTAGATGTTTATATCAACATGAAAATTCGACTTTGGGATGGCAACAAACATGGCCATAATCTCACCCAAGGAACTTATAACTATCCTTTCAGTTTTAAAGTTCCAAGAAGTTCCATTTCTTCATATGATGGTGAGAATAAGTTTAACATCTTTTTAGGTGAAAAGGGGGTCCAGATCTGGGCATCCCTCCACTCATGAGAGACCAAAATTTAGGTACCACCCACACTCAAACCGAAAGAAGCGGTCGGTTTGGAGTACCCCTCCTCCACTCAAAAGTAGTCCAAAATCTTACTACCCCCTCAAGCTGAACCAAATCTGGACCACGTCTTTTCACCTATGTTTAACATATAGTCGACTTTCGATACCCCTACCCACAATAACAGTCACTCATTGTAAGCCTCTACATTAGGTCTGTACCAGAGACTGAACTCTCAATAAACGGCTACCCTGTATCCAGTTCCCAGTGTGACCTATTTTCGAGGATCGACTGTAACTCGATTTTTAATATTTCATTTAGGACCATTTTGCACAGTTAGTTATTATATAAAAGTGATCATCGATCGAGACGGCTTGTTTCATTGGGATAATAAAAAGAAGCTTGAATTAAAAGTAGTCGGCGCATTAGATTTAAATGAATTGGAAAACATAGTGGCAAGGCCAGTGACGAAATTTATCGATCAAACTTTAACAACTGGAGACAATTATGGGCTATTAGATGCTTCGGTTAGTAGTGTCGGTCAAAATTGGAATTTCGGATTTCGATCTATTTCTGAGGATAGAAATTCGATTTCCATTTTTAGACAAAATTTCAAAAAAATGATTTCTTTTTTAAGATCAAGTTACCTAAAACAGGATACACTAGCGGTGAAACATTGATTGCTAAAATAAATATGAAAAATACGCTTGGAAAAGAAATTTCTGAAGTAGAACTAGTGTTGGTAGAATTAGTTACATTAACAGCTAGTTCAGATGGTACATACTATTGCAAGAAAAGTATTGGCACAAAGCCAAATAAAATTGAAGTCAAGAGAACTGAGAAAAATGTTGCCAAAGTCACTAAAGTAAACAACAACTGATCCCCACTTTCTCCATCTAAAACCATTTTCCCATATATGGGGTCATTTTTCCCCATCTAGAACCACTTTCCTCATCTGGAGCCTCATTTATTTTGATGAAAATTAAAAAATTTGAAAAAATCGAAATTTTCCACTTTTTATTCGGCAACCTATATATCCAGATTCTTTTTTCCAGAATTTTTGAGATTCACAGCTCCTCCTCCTCCACTTCTTGCCCATCCCCAGTGCATGCTACAGTAATATAGCATAATTTTTAGTCAGTTAAAATCGCACCATATGAATCTCTTTCAAAAGCCATTTCTCTTAAAATACCAGATAACTTAGTGCCAACGTCCACATCTAGCCCCATAATGCACATTGAATATAAACTTGTGGTAAGAAAACTTATTAAAAAACTTATAGATCATTTCCTGATACAAAAAGGTCATTATTCTTGGTAAAGTGGCATATTTCTCACTTTGCACTCAATCGTTTGAGAGTTCGATCCCACGACCCTAGTTTAAAAATAAGCATTTTGCGAGAAATTTTCTTTTTTCTGTAACCAGTGGGGTAGGCAGCCAATTTTTTTAGGAGGTCGAAAATTGAAATGTCCAAAAAATGCTCCACAAGGGTACCGTCTGGAACGTAATCGTTTGTAATATCGCTGTCGATGACGTCTGTAATGTCGACGTTTGCGTCATCTGTAACATTGGCTTAATATCAATGCGCGAAGCATGCGTCAGGGCTAGTATCAAAAGTTCGCAATGGAGAGATCGAACTTTCATCCATTCGAGTGCAATGAGACGCTTGCCACTTTACTATATGTGATGACTTTTTCTTCTTGGTGGGAAATTTTCTATGTCAATGATTTTTAGGTAAAAATCACGATTGGAGCACTCATTTCTAAGGACTCTGTTGTTCAAAACGAAATACCTATTACCATTGGCACTTTTCCTGTTCTATCAAAAATTTCTCTGAAAGGTCTTCCACCAATAAATAGAAATCCGAACATTGGACTAGCTAGAAGCCCATCAATGGATGGCTTAAACAAATTTACGTTAGAGATTGATGACAAGAGGATTCCTAGAAGTGCATCGGCTAATATGCTTGAAAAATATAACACCTAATTTATTGTGTACCAATAAAAAGGGCGTTTTTGCGATTTTTGCTTCAAGTTATTTAATTTCCATCAAAATAACCCTTAGGGGTTTTTCTATGCGAGGAATCGATTACGTGCATTGCCGAACCTTGAAAACGCTTCCCTAGTCCTGTATTAGCCTATTTTCGCTTCAATACACACATTTCTTTCCTAAATCAGGGCCAGGAAGACGTTTTCAATATTTGGCAATGCACGCAATCGATTCCTAGCATAGAAAAACCCCCTATGGGGTTATTTTGATAAAAATTAAAAAACTTGAAAAAATGCTCGCAAAATTGATTTTTTTGGGGCACCCTGTAATATCATTTACTCAAATTTATAATAATGCTTATACACCTTTGAATAAAAATGTTTATTTAATAAATATGAGATATAAAAAATTTAAAAAATGATGTAAGTCGACTCTCGATAAGTTGCCATTTCGATAAGATGTTATCTTGGGCCCAGTCCACAGAGTGATGTCTTATCGAGTCGGCTGTACTTAAATTTTTATTTCATATTAAGAGACGATATCTCAAAAGTTCGAACCAATGTTGTTCTCGAGGAACCAACATTAACATGCATGATATCTTTATCAGACATTTGAAACCTTTACCAACATGCCAGGCTATTCGTCAGGCGTTAATCTCTATGCTCCATACCTTGTACAAGTTTAACACTAGTTATTAAACGGCACTAAAGGTTATTAAAGGCATAAATACCTTTAATAGCCTTTAGTGGCCTTTAATACCATATGTTAAACCTGTACAAGATATGGAATATAGAGATTAACGCCTGACGAATAGCCTGGCATGTTGGTAATGGTTTCAAAGTTCTGATAAAGGTAAAATAAATGCATGTTAATGTTGGCTCCGAGTTCCAGGGAACAACACTGGTTCGAACTTCTTGCGGCACTAGGCGAACTGATGATGGAATATGAAATTTGGGACCAAAATAAACATATTGGTACATTTGAAATGATGTGAAAACTTAAAAAAGGTCCATTTTGGCCCCTATGAATGTTGGACCTTATAGAGATTTTTTCCATTTTAGTATTTTGAGCATAAACTCTTGATGGTTAAATCCAATTTTGATGATCCCGGTGTCGTTGGAAAGCTGGAGACGCGGGCTACAACTTTTATATTGGGTGTAAGGGTTCATGTTGTGGAAAAAGTACAGGGTGCGAGATGAAAAGGGCCACCCTGTTTTCTTTTCATTTTTAACAACAAATTTATGCAAAACAAAACAAAGATATATTTATTCGAACCGCTATTTTTTTCTTGCTTTCTCCTTTTTCATGCATCCGAATAATAGCAGGACGAAATTCCGAAGTTTTAAATTCCATTTTTACACTAAAAAACACAAAATTTAAAACAAATTTATGTTAAAAATGAAAAGAAAACAGGGTGGTCCGTTTTATCTCGCACCCTGTAGTCGAAAACTTATGTTTTTCGCAAAAATCCGGTTCCCTGAGGGGTCAAAAATTCAAAACAAATGACTCTAGAAAAAACTTTGTTTCCATGAGAGCTTCCGATTGGCCCTAAAAATTATTTACAACACCCCTACTTTATGTCTAAAAAATTTTGTCATAGGTTAAAGATATAAGCTCTCGTCATTCCAAGTTTTATTCATATGAATTCAAACATAATAAGTACATGTGTGGCAAATTTGATGTTAGTTTAGAGTCTGGCTTAGGCAGGTGGGTTTTTTAATTTTCATCAAAATAACCATATAGGAAGTTTTTATGCAAGGAATCGATTGACTTTTTCGAGACTATTTTGAGATATTTAGAGCCTTCGTTTGAAATTTCAAACGAAGTCGATGTATCTTCGTTCCCAAAAGTCAATTTTTTATTTTGTTGTCAAAATTTATGAAATTTTTTTTGGAAACACTATGGTAGGGACCGTCACGCATTTTCAGAACTCTATAGTTTCGTACGAAAACGACCCCAAATTTGTTTTAGAATCTAAATCTGTGCTAGTAAAAACCCTATAGTAGCAAGAAACCGCATCAAAAACAGATTTTTCTGTGAGAAAATAGCCTATGAAGCATACAGAAAATGTCCTTAGAAACCCAAGGAAAAAGCGTTCTTTATTATCCAAACGTAAAAAATCTCGCCCGAAATAGCTCGAAACTGACTAATTTCATATGCATATAGGTAATTTTATGCGGGGAGTCGATTGCGCGTATTTCCGAAGCGTGAAAATGCTATCCTGACAATTTTTATTCAGGTATGCGCTTTTCATCCATACCAAAAATGGTTAAGATTAATATACATCTAGACAATGAGAAAGAGGCTTTCAATCCAGGCGATGCTGTAAACGGTGTTGCAACGATTGTAATTGATGAGGATGTTGAAGCAAAATCGATAGATTTGCTGATCAAAGGGACGGCAGTGTGCAAGATTACATTAACGTGAGTTTTTCTAAAGTCCGGTCAGTAACGTAACTAAGGGGTGCAGGTGCCCCTTTCCAGGCCGAAAATTGAAAAAATATAAGAGTCCCTCCTATGTTTTTTAACTGAATGGCGTCCTAGAACCTCTAAGATTCTGCGAAAAGCTCTACCTTGAGTCTAGCCCAGGAAATTGCTCTGTAGAGTCTGCGCCTAAATTTTTGGAAAGGAGGCTGCTTTTGTGGCTTTCGATAAGATTTTGAATGTTTTCTTTTGACTCAAGATTTCTTGGGAAAAGATATTTTTATCAGTTAAGTAAAATTAAAGATTATCTTAACCGTAGATTTTCCAGGTGAGATTCCACCCCAATTCATGGAAAAATTGAAAAAATTTCTTTGTAGGGGATCAAAGGTTTGTCCAATTTTTTCGATAGTATCAATTTATTTACGTTAAAGTCATTTATAGAGAGTTTGATTACTGCAATGGCCTAGATGTTTATGTCAACCACAAAATTCGACTTTGGGATGGCAACAAACATAGCCATAATCTCACCCAAGGAACTCATAACTATCCTTTCAGTTTTAAAATTCCAAGAAGTTCCATTTCTTCATATGATGGTGAGAATTTTTGAGGATTGTCTGTAACTCGATTTTTAATATTTCATTTAGGACCATTTTGCACAGTTAGTTATTATATAAAAGTGATCATCGATCGAGACGGCTTGTTTCATTGGGATAATAAAAAGAAGCTTGTATTAAAAGTAGTCAGTGCATTAGATTTGAATGAATTGGAAAACATAGTGGCAAGGCCAGTGACGAAATTTATCGATCAAACTTTAACATCAGGAGACAATTATGGGATGTTAGATGCTTCGGTTAGTAGTGTTGGTCGAAATTGGCATTTCGGATTTCGATCTATTTCTGAGGATAGAAATTCGATTTCGATTTTTAGACAAAATTTCGAAAAAGATTTCTTTTTTAAGATCAAGCTCCCTAAAACAGGATACACTAGCGGTGAAACATTGATTGCTAAAATAAATATGAAAAATACGCTTGGAAAAGAAATTTCTGAAGTAGAACTAGTGTTGGTAGAAGTAGTTACATTAACAGCTGGTTCAAGTGGCACATACTATTGCAAGAAAAGTATTGGCACAAAGCCAAATAAAATTGAAGTCAAGAGAGTTGAGAAAAGTATTGCCAAAGTCACTAAAGTAAACAACAAATGATTCCCACTTTCCCCATCTAGAACCATTTTCCCATATCTGGGATCATTTTTCCCCATCTAGAACCACTTCCCTCATCTGGAGTCATTGTTCCTCTTCAATTTATTTTGATAAAAATTAAAAAATCGCAAAAATTCCACTTTTTATTGGGCAACCTATATATCTAGATTCTTTTCTCGGAATTTTTGAGATTCACAGCTCCTCCTCCACTCCTCACCCGTCCCCAATTTTCTGTGCATGCTACTGTAATATAGCATAAATAATGTTTAGTCAGTTAAAATCGCACCATATGAATCTCTTTCAAAAGCTATTTCTCTTAAAATACCAGATAACTTAATGCCGACGTCCACATCTAGCCCCATAATGCACATTGAATATAAACTTGTGGTAAGAAAGCTTATTAAAAAACTTATAGCGCATTTCCTGATACAAAAAGGTCATTATTCTTGGTAAAGTGGCATGTTTCTCACTTTGCACTCAATCGTTTGAGAGTTTGATCCCACCACCCTAGCTTAAAAATAAGCATTTGCGAGAAATTGTCTTTTTTTCTGTGACCAGGGGTACTCAACCAATATTTTTAGGAGGTCGAAAATTCAAATTTCCAAGAAATACTCCACAAGGGTACCGTTTGGAACGTAATCGTCTGTAATATCGCTGTCGATGACGTCTGTAATGTCGACGTTTGCGTCATCTGTAACATCGGCTTAATTTCGATGCGCGAAGCGTGTGTCAGGACTACTATCAAAATTTCTCAATGGAGAGATCGAACTTTCATCCATTCTAGTGCAAGTGAGACGTTGGCCACTTTCTATATGTGATGACTTTTTCTTCTTGGTGGAAAATTTCCTATATCAACGATTTTTAGGTAAAAATCACGATTGGCGCACTCATTTCTAAGGACTCTGTTGTTCAAAATGAAATACCTATTACCATTGGCACTTTTCCTGTTCTATCAAAAATTTCTCTGAAAGGTCTTCCACCAATAAATGGAAATCCGAACATTGGACTAGCTGGATCAGTGGATGGCTTAAACAGCCCATCAATGAATGGCTTAAACAAACTTACGTTAGGGATTGATGACAAGAGAATTCCTAGAAGTGCATCGGCTAATATGCTTGAAAAATATAACACCTAATTTGTTGTGCACCAAAAAAGGGCAATTTTGCGATTTTTGCTTCAAGTTTTTTAATTTTCACCAAAATAACCCTTAGGTGTTTTTCTATGCGAGGAATCGATTACGTGCATTGCCGAACCTTGAAAACGCTTCCCTAGTCCTGTATTAGCCTATTTTCGCTTCAATACACACATTTCTTTCCTAAATCAGGGCCAGGAAGACGTTTTCAATATTTGGCAATGCACGCAATCGATTCCTAGCATAGAAAAACCCCCTATGGGGTTATTTTGATAAAAATTAAAAAACTTGAAAAAATGCTCGCAAAATTGATTTTTTTGGGGCACCCTGTAATATCATTTACTCAAATTTATAATAATGCGTATATACCTTTGAATAAAAATGTTTATTTAAAATGACTTTTCTAGGGGTAATTTTATGCGAGAAATCGATTCCGCGCATTCCCGAAGCATGAAAACGCTTCCTTGACCCTGATTCAGGGAATTGGGTGGGTGTATGAAGCGAAAATCAAACATTTTCGAATTTTTATGAGAGAACCGTAGACTCTTAGGTTTTTCTAGACGGGGAATCGATTGCGTGCACTCCCGAACTGTGAAAGCGCTTCCTTGACCTTTGATTCAGGGAAGGGATACGTATTTACATAAATAACTTGATTTTCGTTTCAATACATCCACCCCATTCCCTGAATCAGGGTCAAAGAAGCGTTTTCATGCTTCGGGAAGGCGCTTAATCAATTTCTCGCATAAAATTACCCCTAGAAAAGTCGTTTTTGCAAAAACTCAACAAAAAAAAACAATTTTTCGGAAGTGCTGCTGCAAAGTTTACCCGCCCCCTTTAAGAATATGTTTAAACTGGGCCCCCACACTTATTTTTATTCTATTTTTTATATTTGATTTCTTTATTTTGATTTTTGTACTTTATAATTTGCAACAAAACTACATTCTGTAAAGATGATAGCTAGAGGGGGAAGGTAAATGATAGATTTTGTTGCAAAACTTTTTTTATACAATTTTTTATTTGATATTTTTATACCAAATAAAAATAGGATTCTGAATTCTGATTCTGAACCCGGATTCTGAATCCGAACTTCAGATTCTGGATCTGGATTCTGAATTCGGATTCTGAATCCGGATTCAGAATCCAGATTAATAAAAGATAAATTTTAATTAGGATAAATTTTAAGAGGGATAAAATTTAAGTGGAATAAATTTTAAGAAAGATAAATTTTAAGTTTTCGACATTTTGATAGGTGACTCCTAATTTGGTCATTTTAGCCAAAAAATGGCTTTAGACACTTTTTCGTGGATTTAGAAAAAACCCATTTTGAGTATATATAGCTGCTAGCGTTTGTTCATTTTTGAGGAAGACAAATTTTTTAACCCAATACTAGTTTAAAATATATACAAGGCTTCCAATAAAAATGATTTTCACTATAAAAAGTAATGAATAATAAATTTGTTTTCGTCAGTAAGTAAAATTATTTTTTCGCTGATGTAATTCTGTAGTTCTCATTCGAAACAGATGGTTCGTAAAATAACTTGGGCTTTTCTTTGCAATACTAAATTTGTGTCTATAAATATACGATTTAAGATAAATCATTCTTACATTGTTAGAAAAACAATGAGTTTCTTTTCAAATGAACTATAATTTCGTACTAAACCCAGTACGAAATTTGAATTTGTGTACACATTCTTCGTTGTAATACAAAAACTTTTTTGAATTTTTTGCGGAAAAATCGATTTTTGCATCAATTTTTTAAATTTTCAT
>JAQGBS010000181.1:0-26555 GCA_034698545.1 Acrobeloides obliquus | reverse complement strand
ATACCAAGGACGATGGCAGCAGCACCAAAGGTCAACTTTTCTAGTTCTAGTTCGATCATATTTAGCTTGTATCCGTTATTAAAAATCTAAAATTGAGTATATTGAGTTGATTAATCAATAAATTGTTATAGTTCTATAGGCTATAATTAATAAATGAGAAAACACACTTCTATAAATGCATTCATATTGACATCTTTTACTGCTGATAGAACAGCATTCCTCAAAAATTGAGATATTTCAAATGATACTGATAAAATTTCAACATTATTTGAGAGAGCTATGCAATATAAAATTAAAAGAATATTCTTTTCTGCTTCATCTTCAGATTTTTGGGATGACATTATTTGTACAGCAACCTAAACATAAGCGTTTTGTTTAAATTATCAACATACTTGGTTTTTTTGCATTCTTTCAGGAACCGCAAAAGCTGCCATCATTAAGAACTCATGAATACTATCATCATTTAGATGGAAAGGAGAATAAATTTGTGCCGTAGATTCGTTCTTCAATTTTATTATAGCCATTTCATTCAACGAATTTGAAACTATAGCAAAATCATTTTCATTTAATTCTTTGATTGGATTTTCAAATGTAGGTCGAGTGATAATTGGACCTTTTAAATTGCTTCTCATAGCAGCAAGTGATAACCATTCAGGTATTTCTATAATCGAATGTTTTTAAATGTATATAAAACATTGTTTTGTTTTTAAGTACTTACGCAAAGCTGAAAAACAAAGCAATGTTTTGAAAAGTGGTTTTGTTATTTTTAATTCATAGTTAATAAAATTTATATATAAATTTCTCAACTTGCCTAGGTTTATTTGAGCATAAGTCAAAGGTACAAACGTTCTTCCAGATATATTAGGTAACGGCATTTTCATTTTTAAAGACTTTCGCTTAGTAAAACATTCTTCCATTAATAAGCTAGAAACTTCCATTTCCTCATCTTCACCTGGTATTGTTTGATTTTGTATACTGTTTAAGGGAGAATCAGAAATTTTAGATACTACTGGCTGAGAGACGGAAATTCGTTTTTCTATTGTTTTATTATATTCATTTGGATTTCTATTAAGATTATTTTTCAAATCTTTTCCTTCAATGAGTTTTTGTATCATGCAATCTTCTTCTTCGTTATTAAGGATTCTAGGCCTCTTACTTCCACTAATTTTGTCAGCTGATTCTCGTTCATTCCTTACATCTTCGCTCACATTCCCAAATTTCTCTATTGTGTTTGGTGCAATTCTAGCGTAAATGCGTACAGCTCGAATGTGAACACAATCTCTTGAACATTTGCAGCTACATTTCAATAAATAACGGCTGCCACTTGTTTTGGATTTGTTTTCTTTGATGCTTACAACATTGTACTTTCCAATAAGATCTATTACTAAGTAGGCATTATTTTCATCAGTTGTTTTAACGCCACCATTTTTAATAATTCCCATTGCTATTGTATCCTGGCATCTTCCTGTTGGTTTTGAATTATCTTTAGCGCCTAACTCAGAAATGGTTAAGAATTGTCCCTCAAAGTCAATAGCTTTTTCTTCCATAATATATTCACAAATGTCATTAGCCTCAGGAACCCATGGGAGATTAATATGCTCTAACTAAATTTGGCAAAAAATGTTTAACCGAAATATTATGATGATATGTAGAATTTTATTTAATAAAGAATGTAATGAAATATTTTTTTATTAAATTTTGTTTCATTTGCAAAAGTTAAAATAAAAATTGATTTTATTTAATTCAATTGATTCAAAATAATAGGATTCTTTACAAGTTTAATTATTTTTATATGACGGTACCTCAGAAGGATTATGACCATAAATTCGTTTGAGTCCAATTTTTAATTTCCAGTTTCCATCTTGATAAAAACCCCGTATTAATTCTCTATTGTAGTAATTTGAGTTATAGAATAATGTTAAGATAATAACATCTGGAGGAACCTCACTATGGTTTGACATACGATGCAAAGTTGCATTAAAGCTCTCTGAAGGATTTGATGTAATGCCGTATTCTATATTAATAAGTCCCGCTTTTTTCAATGTAGCAACACAAGACCTTGTTTTGATGACTTTAACAATCTTTTCAAAATATATCAAAAGATCTGGCTTTGATTTGTATTTTTCATGATCCTTTAGTTCATTCCATGTCTAAAATTATATCTTACTATCTTTTTAATTAAACTGTGAATTTTGCTCCAAAATATTTGCGCCCTTTTGCAGTGATGTGAAGAGATTTTCACTCCATTAGAATAAATATTGGAGATCGTTATTTATGATTTTACCTTGTCAAACGATTGATAACTGTCTTGAAGCAGTAAAGTGTTCACATCGGTCATATACTCTTTAGGCTTGGCTAGATAGGTATTTAAAATTCTTCTTTTTACAGAACTCTGTAATAAAAATTAAATGGTTTAATATTAAAAGCATTTACTTTGATATGATTCCAACAATAGATATGCTCAATATTTGGAAAAATGTTAATAAAATTGAATTCAGCATCAGTTATAAAAACTATTCTAGCTTGTCTCAAAACAGGGTATTCTTTAGCAATATAAGACAAAAATTCTTTATGATTGAGTTCGAATTTTCTTACGTGAAGCAAAAAGCCCAGTGGCACTATTGGTTCATTTTCAAAAAATGGGTGTTTTGTTAATAGAGTAGATAAGTAAAATGGTCCTAAATTATATTGATATTTTGTAATCTTGATGTAAATTCACCTAATTCAAAACATGTGTCATAATAGAATTCATATATTTTATTTCTATCGTGCTGCATTGTCCATACTATAGCCTCAAGCATTGATCGATTAAGCATGGGGACTAACAACTCAGGAAGTGTATATTTATGAATAAAATGTTTCTCATTTGTATTTACATCTTTGAACTAAAATTGAAATTTAATAATAAAAACTGTAATTCAATTAACATTACCACTAAAGAACAGCTAATATCATAAATATTATAATAACTGTCTCTGCTTATCCTAGTTTTGGCTTTTACAGCTTTACTGAGATTTTTTACTTGTTCTCTGTTACGTGGTAAAGCTACAGACTTGAGATCATCTTGTACTTCACATCCTTGATAATACTTGTAAACCTATAACATTATTATCAAATAGAAAAGATTAAATTTTAAAAGTGCCGGTGCCATTCATAAAAGAGGCGGTGCCGCTTAGAAAGTGCCGGTGCCACCCAGGAAAGTGGTGGTGCAAAATTATCCCCCCATAGAAGTCATTTTCACATAAACTGAGAATAAAAATTTTCCGATCTCCAAACCATGTTTATTGGCCCCAAAGGTAAACATTAACCAAAGTTCTAAAAGACGAAAAAATCTCCGGCTTTAATAGCGCCAATTTCGATTACAACGAAGTAATTTAGAAAAATTTTTGCATATTTTGTCGATAATTTTTAGTTACTTTTCATAATTACTTTTTGTGGTGATTTATTTCGCTTTAATTCATCTTTCATGTTTTGAATAGTACTTCTGAATTTTCTTACAAAAGGTTGCGGATTATTGCCTTTAAATAAGCCATGGGGCTTTTCTGCCATTTTCAACGCGTGATCTGTATCACCGATATAATGAAACATCAAACGTATGTTTTTTTCATCACGCCTATCAATGTATTCAACTCGTCTAAAATATTTGTTATGATTAAAATAAGCGAAAAATGCTAATTTAAGCATACTCAAATGATTTTTTAGAAGATTTTCTATCCGATTTTACTTCCATGACCGGACAATATGAACGCTGAATTCCATTTTTCCAAGTATGGTTTCCTCGTACCTTCGAAAATCTATATCCATCGGCTCTAAGATCCTGAATAATTATCTTTTCATCGATTGAACCATCTGTGGCCATATAACGCTGTATTTTGGACAAATCATAAAAAATGATTGTGCCTGCAATGGGTTGCATCATTGGACCTTTTGAATTAATCATTTCCTTGTTTGTAGCTACTTCATCTAAAATGAAAAATTTATGATTTGTCCTTATATTCTTGATTTATTCTTATATCCTATGATTTGTTCTTATATTTGTTATTTTATTCTTGATTTGTTCTTATATTTTAAGAATTAACTATTTTTTGTTCTTATATTCTTATTAAATTACCAAATATTGTTTCAACTTCGCCTGTATTTAATCGACGATTTATTTCCAATGGATATATCGCATAATCTTTGAATTTTTTAGGTGAATTATTAATTCCACCTTCTTCATTTATTTCCTTGAGTTCACGACCATCAATTTTCCTGCTTTTAAGTGCATCTGTGTCACTTTCTTCAGCTTCCATCAGCTAAAAACTTTTAATTATGAAAATCTAATAGTAAAATAATACATTTAATTGACTATCCAACTCAATTCTTGGTGCGCTTGGCAATCTAGGATATAATTGATTGGAACTTGGTGCCTAAAATATGTTCAGATCAATTCAATAAAAGTAATCTACTTCTTCAGAATTTTCATAAAAATCCATAGAATCGCTTGAAATTTCATCACTAATGCTTAATTTAAAGCTAGGATTATTTTCATCATCGCCTTCATTGCTAGCTGAATCACCACTACTTCTTAGATCATATTTCGAACCGCCTGTGCTCTCAATAAATTTTCTATTTCGAATTGAACCAATGTCAGAATTGCTTTCAGAAAATTTGCTTTGTTGTATATACAAAGGCCTTTCATAAATTTGAAGATCATTGATTAGACTGGTGCTAATATCCGAGCCGCTGACAGTATCTGACCCATTGCCATATTTATTGATATCAAGCTGGGAAAATTCTTTGAATTGTTGATGTCTTTGACTGTTTGACATGTTAACCCATTTCATTCTTGCATTCTCAAGAACTCTTTTCTGCTCAACATCAGTGACAATAAGTCGAACAAACAAAATCTATAATAATTTTGTTAGTAAATATTTCCATTATATCTTTTATATATCTTAGTAAAAAATTTTCTATGCGGTTTTCTTTCATTAGAAAAAATCGAGTCTCAAATTAAATGATCTAAGCATGGACAACGCAAAGATTTTTGGCAAAAGTATTATTTTTGTGTATATATATAAGATGGAATTGAAAACAAAATGCTTTTGAAACAAATTTCGGCATTTAATCGGATTACTCGAAAAATCGCCATTGAATTTCGAGAACGATTCTATGCTACTGAAAGAAAACCTCAAATAAAAAGAATATCCTATAATATTTATGCTAAAAAAGATAAACACGATATTATGAAAATATTTAAATTGTCTTCCTATTTTACTTTGTTTTTAAATTTTGGTTGGAGCATTCCAACTAGTATAGCTCTTATAACAATATTTGCGATTCGATATGGATCATCAGAAACATAGTAATCCAAATTCTAAAATATATGAATAATTCGTTATTTAGAGTGATGGATGTAAAAATTTCTTACAACTCGCTTTACTCCATTTTCAAAGGCATTGAAAATATTATTCAGATAGAAATTGGTGATGAACATATCGTTGTGTCCATTTATAAAAAATTCATTTTTTAAGTCCTCATCTTGGTCCATATCAAGTTGAATGTCAATTATAATACGGTCAATGATCTAAATATAGGGTGTAGCAAAAAAACGCGAATTTTGCCAATTTTTGAAGTTATTTTTCGAAAAAATATTTTTCTAAAAACATCATTTCTAAGGGTAAAAATAGCTAAAACACGAATCCGTGTTTTCAGCTATTTTTACCCGAAGAAATGATTTTTTATAAAAATATTTTTTCGAAAAATGACATCAATAATTGGCAAAATTTGTGTTTTTTTGCTACACATTGTATAGATTTTTGTGTAAATCATATGAAAGTTTACTTTCTTAATATCTTCTTTATTGGTAGATGACAAACCTAACCATTGAGTAAAAATATTCAAAAGCTTCCCCATTTTTACTAAATTAATAAAAATATTAAACAATTAAGAGGCAAAGTCTCGAAAACTCGAACCTAGGAAGGGCACAGTAAAAAAGTTGCTCCATTTTCATTGAGTCCAACGTATACCCCCGTTTTTGAGGTCACTAAACACGATTTTAAAGACCTTTTTCGATCTAAAGTATAGTTTTTGAGATACGACAATGGGCCTTATACGGATATGCAAAAATGTCCTAATTGAAACAATAGGCTTTATTTTAACGTAGTTAAATCCGTTTGGGATGGTTTTAGTGTCAATGGATAGCCCTTGAAAAATTCAAATTTTAAGAAAAACTAGAAAATATGAAAATTTGGCCTGAAACTGAAACTATTATCTATTATATAGATATAAGTTAGCATTTCTTCTGAACGATTGAGTTTCACATTCTACTCTAAAATATATGAAGTGTAGTTGAAATAAGGGCGTAGAAATTTTTCTATTAAACCTTTTCAAATGAATTTTTTTTAGAATATGGCAATAAACTATAGAGAATTTTATTCATTCATTTTGACCTCAAAGATGCAGATTTCGTTGTAATACATAATCCTTATAAGCAAAAAACTAAGATTTGGACCTTATCGTAGAAGCGCCATAAAACCTGCTAGAAGAAAGATTTTTGATGAATTTTTTTGTAAAATATTCTACTCTACGCAAGAAATCGCAATCTATTCTGTGTTACACGATTTGATCTCCAGAATGTGTAGAAAAGCAACTTCAAAGTTTGCGAAAAAATCGATTTTTCATGAAAAACTAGAAAAAATTGATTTTTTTGCAAACTTTGAAGTTGTTTTTCTACACATTCTAGAGATCAAATCGGGTAACCCAGAATAGAATGAGATTTCTTGCGTAGAGTAGAATATTTTACAAATAAATTCATCAAAAATCTTTCTTCTAGCAGGTTTTATATCGTAGGATAAGGTGCAAATCTCAGATTTTTGTGCTTATAAGGATATAAGGATTGTGCATTACAACAAAAACTTGCAACTTTGAGGTCAAAATAAATGCCATAAGATTCTCTATAGTTTATTGCCATATTCTGAAGAAAAATTCATTTGAAATGGTTTAATAGAAAAATTTCTATGCCGTAATTTCGACTACACTCCATATTTTCCTTGTTTTGTTCGCTACTGTATGTCGTATCTCAAAAACTATAAGTCGGATCAAAAAAAGACGACAAATTCGTGTTCAGTGACCTCAAAAACGGGGGAAAACGGAAAACTTTTCACTGTGTACTCCGTTATATTGAACTGGGTTCAAAAAGTAAAGATATCGTCTCTTAACACTTCGAGGGCGGACCGAAAGAAGGACATCTTTGGTGATTTTTTCGACTCAGTTTGTTGCTCTTAATCTATCATTTTTATATAACAACTATAGGTCGATCATGCTTCAATAAAAAGTTTTACCCAATCTTTGGCCATATATCAATTTTTAGGATACATTTTGCATCAAAAATTGGCTTTTACTGTCCTAGGTAAATTTTTTAGCACAATTAATTTTTGCCAAACATTTAAGGGTAATTCTATGCGGGGAATCGATTGCGCTTATTTCCAAACCTTAAAACCGCTTCCTTGACCCTGATTCAGGAAAAGAATCGGTGTATTGAAGCGAAAATCAAACATTTTCGGATTTTTATGAGAAAACCGTCGATTCTTAGGTTTTTCTAGGCGGGGAATTGATTGCGCGCACTCTCGAATCGTGAAAACGCTTTCTTGGCCCTGATTCAGGGAAAAAACAAAAAATCGCATTTTAAATGCTTGAAAACCAGAGTTGCATAGTGGAAACGTTACCAGTTTCCTGGAATTTTGGAGATAATCAATAAAATCTGTTTATTGAAATGATAAGTAAAATCAAAAAATTTGAAATGTCACATGGCACTTATTGAAAAAAGTGCAAGAATCTTAGCGCAAAAGTCTAGCTGCCGAGATACAGGGCACAAAGTACGAACCTTTAAGGTCAAAAATTGAAAATTCTTTAAATTAGCGAAATTTGCCATATTTGATATATATTCGGAGAATTCATGAAAAATGGAGCATTTTTTGTTTTTACAGTAAATTCTGAATCGTTATCGTTGTCGAGATAATCGCGTTTGAAGTTGGCGATTTTGAATTTGAATTTCCTGCCAAAACCCTGATTTTTAATTTTGGCGGGAAATTCAAAATCGCAACTCAAAAATCGACCTATAGTTGTTATATAAAAATGATAAAGATGATCAAGAGCAACAAACTGAGTCGAAAAAACCCCCAAAGATGTTCCTCTTCCGGTCCGCCCTCGAAGTGTTAAACTGTATAATCAAAGATGAATTCATTGATTCGAAACATCATTAAAAAACATAAAAAGTTATTGTACTTCTTTATTGAACTAAACCAACATATGTACCGTATTGCTCTAATAAAACCTAATCTCTAATCAGTGTCTGATTGATAAGTTCTAACCAGGGCTTTGATCGGTTTAATTCAAAAATCAGTTTTCAAAACAATTTTTCAGGGCTTTTCAGGAAATATGAATCAGTTTTCAGGAAAAAATCAGGAAAGTAATTTCTCGTTAATTATGCAAGTGCATATTACAACTCATGTCTAGAGACACGGCAAAATTTAAAATATATAGGGTGTCCCAAGAAGTATCATCACTCAATAAATTGAAGATTTATCGAACACTATGAAGTCTTTTTTGAAACGGGTTCTTGAATGTGGTAGCTGAGATAATTCTGCATCGAACTGCGAAAAAAATAGATCAATTGCGCGCACATCCGAGGTGTGAAAACGCTTTCTTGACCCTGCTTCAGTGAAGTTGATGGGTATTGAAGCAAAATCAAACATTTTCAGATTTTTATGAGAAAATTTTTTGAAAATAAAAAAATATAGAGGGGACCCTTATGATTTTTTGAAATTTTTTGAAAAACAGTGAAAAGCGTAAGGAAAGACAACTTATGAAGTATATGCTCCCTTAGTGAATTTCTTTGTACGTGCAATGACGGGAGAGGTGGAATCGGATCAAATTTCGAAAAATACTTGTAAACGTGTGAATTTTAACAAAAAACTTCGATTTCGATTTTTTTATCTTAAAAAATTGCATTTTTCAATTTTTTTCTATAGTTTCTGACCATATTTGCGAATATTTTTGTTCTATTTGGTTTTTGGCCATGGCGAATACGAATACAACTGAATTTTTTAATTTGGACCACTGTAAGGTCCCCTTCTGGATTCCGTGCCCTGATTTAGTTATAGAAGCAAAAAACAAACATTTACGGATTTTTATGAAAAAACCATATAAATTTAGGTTTTTCTAGACGATCAATCGATCGCGCGCATTCCGATTAGCAAAAATGTTTCTTTGAACCTGATCCAGGGGAGGGATTGGTGTATTGAAGCAAAAATTAAACATTTTCATTTCGCATGAAAGCAATCTCTTCCATAATGTTTATTTTTTGTTAAGAAATTCATATATTCAAGCCAAATTCTCCAAGAACATAACAACACGAGTCGAGTGAGGAGGCACACTCTACCTCGTGTACATTATATATTAATATTCTGCATAAACCGACACAAGCCGAGTGAGAAGGCACACTCTACCCCGTGACGATCTTCACAGAATACACGGATTGTTATGGCATGAAATAGTTAAATCACTCTGTATATTCCGATCCAAGTCAAGTGAGGAGGCACACTCTATCTTGCATCTTCATATACTAAAGTACCTTTTAATAACATGTATCGAAATGTTTGATTTTCGCTTTAATACACTTATTTCTTCCCTGAATATAGTCAAGAAAGCATTTTTTCGGTTCAGGAATGCGCGCAATGGATTCCCCGCCTAGATAAACCTAAGAATCGACTGTCTTCTCATAAAAATCCAAAAATGTTTGATTCTCGTTTCGATACATCGATAAATTATGTGAGAAAAAAATTTATGCCAGTTGTAATTTCTTACACGGATTTTGTCCTTGTAAAATTTTTTTGTAACAGACACAGGGAAATCATTAGTGCGATTTGAAAGCCTATGAAGACAAGATGTTGAAGATCAGTCAAGAAATTCCAAAAAGCACTATAAAACGCAGTCTCTGTTCTTCAATTTTTGATCAAATTTCGTTTCACAATTTGAATTATTGATTAAACCGTGAAACGCTATGCGTTGCCAGCACGCTGACGAACATATAGCAATAAAAACAGCAGCACAAATTGGGGTTTTTGGAGAAGTTCACCTTGTTCTTTATGTTTTTATATATATTTTATATTATATGTGGCCTAATCTCCGAAAAAAATTTTTGCCAAATTTTTGTTGTAAAATGACATATCTAGGGGTAATTTTATACGAAAAATCGATTACGGCATTCCCGAAGTGTGAAATCTTTGTTTGACCCTTAAAAATTGAAAATACTTATTTGTACCCATATACTTTTTAACCCATTTTTTTACTATTTTCGAGTTAAAGAATCAAAAATAAAATTTTTTCCATAATTTTTGTTTTGTTTACTAATCAAAAAAAAATCGGTGATTAGAGCGTTCAATTAAGCTATCGGGCGACGGAAACGGATTTAAACTCGATTTTTAGCAAATTTTTGAAATTTGGGAGCAATCAAAAAACAACTTGCACGTATACTATAAAAAAACGTATTTTTCAATTTTTAAGGGTCAAAGGTTTTCACGCTTCAGGAATACGCGCAATCGATTTTTCAAATAAAATTACTCCCAGATGTCATTTTGTACATAAATTTTTTCGGAGATTAGGCCGTAAAAAATACCCCTCCTTTAAAAAAATTATCTTAATTCGAGAACGAAAGCTTAAGGGGGAACCCTTATGGATTTTTTTAAGCCCCTTTAGTTAAAGAAAAAAATCAGCTCTGCAAGTGAAAATGTTTTGAGAAATTCTTGTTTTTAAGCTGTGAATGCTCAAAAAATAATAATTTTTGTGGAAAAATTTTTTGGGGGAAGCTTCCCTCCCCCATTTGCGCCGCTGCTTTAGATATACTAATCACATACAGGTCGTTCAATAATTTACTACACACTTTTGAAACGTCACCAAAAATTGAGTTTAATTCCATTTCCGCAGCCCGATGGCTCATTCGATTGCCCCCATCAGGCGGTTTTTTTAGAAAAAAATTTTATCGAAAAAAACTTCGATTTCGATTTGTAAGAAAAAAATTGCGTTTTTTGAGTTTCTACTCCCAGTATTGTTCCTAAAGATTGTGGCTGATTTTTTGTACTGGGGGGTTTTGGCCATGGCGAACACGATACGAAGCAATTTTTTAAATTTGACCTCTGTAAGGCGCTTTTCTGGTTGAAATTCATTTTTTCGCTTATAGGGACGGCTACGTTTTTGACAACTTTTTTTAAAAATTCGCCAAAAATTGATTTTAAATCGGATTTTTTCGAGCGACCACATTTTGGATAGCTGTGGATCTGAGGAATGTTTTATGATAAAAAAAATATTGAAAAAACTTTTATTTCCGCCGAGATAAGAAATTTTTAAGTTGGTGACTTCTTCCATATTTCCCCATTTTTTTCCATATTTTCAAAAATTCGCCAAAAATCGAGTTGAGGTCGGATTTTTTCAAGCGACGGGATTTTTGGAATTTGGTATATTATGGTATTTAAATAAAAGAAATTATTGAAAAAGACTTTAATCTCGCAGAGATATGATTTTTTGAAAATATGACTTTTTTTGATTTTTCAATTCATTGGAAATATGGCAAAAATAAAAAAAGTCATGATTTTCAAAAAATCATAATTCTGCGAGATTAAAGTCTTTTTAATAATTTCTTTTTTTTAAATACTATAATATCTCAAATTCCAAAAATCCCGTCGCTAGAAAAAAAACCGACCTCAACTCGAAATCGAAGTTTTTTTCGATAAAATTTTTTTCTAAAAAAACCGCCTGATGGAGGCAATCGAATGAGCCATCGGGTGGCGGAAATGGAATTAAACTCGATTTTGGTGACTTTTCAATAGTGTGTATTAAATTATTGAACGACCTGTATATTGGCTGTTTTGGCAAAAAAATGTTTTCGGAGAATGACGCCCAAATGAGACTCCCTTTAAGGAACACTATACGTTGCCAGCACGCTGACGAACATATAATGTTTTAAATACACCAATCTCATACGCTACCAGCACGCTAGTAAGCATATAGATTTTCTAGTACAATCTGCACACTCACATATCTTCAGCACGCTGAACATATACGAGTATGTAAAAAAAACATAGAAACTACAGGGTGTTACAAAAAAAATCAGACAAGATTTAATCATGTTTTTTCAATTGACATTTTTGGATTTTTTTGTAATAAATTGAAACAAGCTTTTTGTTGTTCTGCCATCTTAAAAAATCATTTTGTTTAAATTTATTGCAAAAAAATTCGAAAATGTCGATCGAAAAAGCATGAATAAATCTTGTCCGGTTTTTTTGTAACACTCTGTTGAAAATTTTGCTCGCTGTAAGTAAAAAAATTACAGTGGATTCTCGATAGTACGGTCCCCCAAAATCAAAATTTCAAAAAATCATATCTCCGTCAATTTATATTTTTTTGTTAATTACATTTTCTTTAAAATCTTAATAGAATTTTAAGGAAAATGTGGTTAACGAAAAAATAGAAGTAAAATTGGCAGGGATATGATTTTTTGAAATTTTGATTTTGGGGGACCGTACTATCAAGAATCCACTGTACTGTGATAACATGGGTTTTAAAAATAAAAGACAAAAAAAGACGAATTTTTTAAACAATTAAAATTTCTCTTTCAAAAAAAAACTGATTTTTGAGCAAACAACATAATTTAGAGCAAACGTTCCTTGTCTAAAAGTATTCCTAACACTAAAATTGTCTTAGTCAAGAGAATACTTTAATGATATGTAAGAAAAATAGCAAAAGAAAAAAGTTCAAATTGCTTTAAGCAAAATAAAAAAGCTCAAGTGAAAATCAATAAAAGAAAAAACTAAACCTAAAATTATCATGGAAGTCTTTTTTTATTTACTTTTTTTAGTTATTGACATTTATCAACAAAATGGCCGGATAAGTGCCGATGCCAGTATGTGCCATCTTATGTATCTTATCGTTTCAATTAGACGGTTTTATCCTCCATCATGCCAAATGCCTGCCAAACTCATGCCATGCAGTGGCTTTTATCCAAACACTTGAAAAATCTAGAATAATTTTTTCTATTTCTATGTTTTTTATAACCATACTCGTATGTATTCAGCGTGCTGAAGATATGTGAGTATGTAGATTGTTCTAGAAAATCTGTATGCTTACTAGCGTGCTGGTAGCGTATGAGATTGGTGTATTTATAACATAATATGTTCGTCAGCGTGCTGGCAACGTATAGTGTTCCTTAAATGGGGTCTCATTTGGGGTCATTCTCCGAAAAACTTTTTGCCAAAAAAGCGTATATAGAGATAAAATCATACGAAAAATCGATTGCGCGCATTCCCGAAACGTGAAAATGCTTTCTTGACCCAGATTCAGGGAAAAACGGTGTGTTTATTGAAGCGAGAATCAAACATTTTCAACTTTTTATGAAAAAACCGTCGATTATTTGGAATTTCCTCTAGGCGAGGAATCGATTGCGCGCATTCCCGAAGCGTGAAAACGCTTCATTGGCCTTGATTCAGGAAATTGGGTGGGTGTATTGAAGCGAAAATCGAAAATGCTTGATTTTCGCTTCAATACACCAATTCCTTCCCTGAATCAGGGTCAGGGGTCCCATCGGCAAATCATCGTTTTAAGCACGAAGAATTCAAAAAGTAAGCATTTGTAATCATTTTCAAATCTCAAAAATAAGCATTTATAATCTTTTCGGTCTATTTAAGCAAAATTAAGCAAACAAATTAATTAAATTATTTGATGATTTATATCATCTTTACATAGTTTTTTAGATTAAAAATTTATTATCTAAACCAAGTTTTTTAAATTTTCAAATTTTTATGAAAAACACAGCCTTCGAGGCAGAGATGTTTTGGAATGGGAATTTCATTTTGGGAATGGAAATTCACAAAATTCAAAAATCATTTTGGAAATGGAAATTTCTATTCCCAAAATGATTTTTGAGTTTTGTGAATTCCCATTTCCACTATTCCCAATACTATTCCGGAATTCCCATTCTCAAAACATCTCTGCTTCAGTGGTGTATCCAGAAATTTTTTATGATGGGGAGGGCTACCCGGAAATTTTCAAAAATTTGCCTTGTCCTCCCTTATATTTTTTCGGAAAATTCCAAATTGTTGGAGAAAACATAAAGGGAACCCTTATGATTTTTTTCGATTTTTCAAAAAATTTTCAAAAACCACCTTGGTTTCTTGTTTTTTCGCGCCTTAAAGTGCGAAAAATTTTTGTTGAAAAAAACTTGAGGTAAAGCAAAAACCAGCACCAAAAAAATTTTTTGAGAAATGCTTGTTTTTAAGCTGAAAACGCTCAGAAAATGAAAAATTATAATGAAAAAATAACGATTTTTAGTAAAAAAAATTAAAATTTTTGAAATTTTTAGTAAAAATTTGGTCATGTTTGGAGATCATTAGAATCTTTGAAAAAAATTTAGGAAAAACATAAGGAGGGACCATTAGAAAAAATTTACATTTTTTTCGTTATGGGGGGGCGTGCCCTCTTCTGCGTACGTCACTGGGGGGGGGAGGGACCAAGACAATTTTGTTGAGTTTTAAAAAAATTTCAAAAATATCTTAACGTGCCTGTTTTTCGCTGGAAAACACCTACTTTTAACCTGAAAACGCTCAGAAATTTTTGACAAAAAATTTTTTGAAATTTTGGAGTTAACGTAAAAACCAGCGCGAAAATTTTTTGAAAAATTCTTATTTATATGCTGAAAATGGTCATAAGGTCATAAAATGACTAATTTTTGGTTTAAAAATGTCAAATTTGGGAATTTTTTGTTGAAAAATGGAAAAAATTGGACAATTTTGGTGAAAAACTTTATTTAAAAAACTCACCGCAGGCGAAAATTTTTTTGAGAAATGCTTATTTTTAAGTTGAAAATGCTCAAAAAATACAATTTTTGTAGAAAAAATGAAAAATTTTGGACCCCTTTGGTGAAAAATAGGAAATTTTGGTCATTTTGGTGAAAAATCATAATGGGGGACCATTATGATTTTTGAAAAAATTTTCAAAAAATTTGGAGAAAAACAAAAATTTTCATTTTTTCGTTATGGGGGCCCGCGCCCCCAGCCCCCTCTGTATACGCCACTGCCCTGCTTCGAGGCAAGAAATGACAACTGACGCTGATTTGATTCATAATGGGCACACTTTTTGATTAGTCGTTAATAACTAGACTATTGCCATTCAGACAACAAAATTGCTGCAAATGTAGCTGATTGTTCCTATTTTTGTTTCCATTTTATTAGAAATGGAAACTGGACCGTTTTTGCTGTGTAGCTCTGTTTTTTGTCATTTTTTACACTTAGAGCAAAAATAATCTGATTATAATCAGATTAAAAAGTAATTACAGAACTTTTTTAAGTAAAAATGATGAAAATAAACATAAATAAGCACCTGCTTATTAAGCAGATTAAGCAGTAATTACTGACTTCAAAAGTAAGCAAAAATGCTTAAAATAAGCACAAAATGGGACCCCTGATCAGGGTCAAGGAAACATTTTCACATTTTGGGAATGCGCGCAATCGATTTTTCGCATGATTTTTCCCCTATATAGGCTGTTTTGGCAAAAAATTTTTTCGGAGAATGACCTCCAAATGAGACGTCCCTTTAAATATAGAATTTTATGACTTTATTATACTGGCACTTGGTTTGAAAAACGTCTGTCCATCAACAAGCCTCGGTGGTACAGTGACAAAGCAGCGGCGTATTGATCACAAAGTTCACGTGTACAAATCCCGTTTGAGCATAAGTTTTTTGTACAAAGTAAAAATTTACATAAAGTCAAAACAGGTTCGACATCAGTACGTCAGGATCGATCCGTACGATCTGTACTGTCAGAACGGTTTGTACGGTCTGAACCGTCAGAACCGGTCAGTGTGATCTGAACCGTCAGGACTGTCAAAACGGTCCTGAACTGTTCTGACTTTATGCAAAATTTTACTTTGTGCAAAAAACTTATGCTCCAAGCAAAATTCAAACCCGCGAACTTTGTGAGCCGCTGCTTTGTTACTGCACCACAGAGGTTTGTTGATGGATAGATGTCTTTTCAAACGAAGTACCAGTATAAAAAAGACGAAAAATTTTATATTTTCCCTTAATCAGGGTAAAGAAGCATTTTCGAGTACGCACAATTGATTTTCGAAGATTTTACCCTATATAGGATGTTTTGAGAAAAAATTTTCTCCTAGAATAAACCATATTTGTCACCCAAAAAAGACCACTCAGTTCGTTGATCATCTCTATCATTTTTATATAACAACTATAAGTCGATCATGCTTATAGTTGTTATATAACAATAAAAAGTTATAGCCAATTCTTTGACCATATACCAATTTTTTGGATACAAAAATTGGCTTTTACTGTCTAGGTAAATTTTCTGGCACAATTAATTTTTGCCAAACATTTAAGGGTAATTCTATGCGGGGAATTGATTGCGCTCATTCCCGAAACGCTTCCTTGACGCTGTTTCATGAAAAGAATCAGTGTATTGCCAAAAAAGCCCAAAAATAGTGAAAATATGGATTAAAAAGCGTATTTTTATATGGGTACAAATAAGTATTTTTAAGGATCAAACAAAGTTTCACACTTCGGGAATGCGATCGATTTTTCGCATAAAATTACCCCTAGATATGTCATTTTACAACAAAAATTAGGCAAAAATTTTTTTCGAAGATTAGGCCCTAAAATATAAACCCTCTTTAAAAAACATAAAGAACAAGGTGAATTTTTGGGAACTTCTCCCAAAACCCCAATATGTGCTGCTGTTCGTCAGCGACTGGCAACGCATAGCGTTTGGAATTACTGTCGATCAGCGACCGCATTGAACGTGAATTTTTTCGAAAAAATTTTTTTTTCGATTTTCTTGTAAAAATCGACTTTTTAGGGTAATTTCTAGGCAAAAAAAATGATTTCTCGAAACATGAAAATGCTTTCCTGACCCTGAATCAGGGAAAAAGTTTTTTTTAAAACGAAAATTCCTCAAAACATGGTCAAGGAAGCGTTTTTACGCTTCGGGAATGCATGCAATCGATTCCCCGCAAAATTTTAGCATAGAAAACATATTTTTCAGAAAAACAGCGAAAATTTAGATTTTTCCTTTTTTCGCTTCAATAAAAAAATCGAAAAATCTAAAAATTCGATTTTTTTCTGAAAAACATGTTTTCTAGGCTAAAATTTTTTTCGAAAAAATTCACGTTCAATGCGGTCGCTGATCGACAGTAGTTCCTAGCATTTCACGGTTTAATCAATAATTCAAATTGTGGAACGAAAATTGATCAAAAATCAAAGAACTGCGTTTTATATGACTTAATGGAATTTCTTGACTGGTCTTCAACATCTTGTCTTCATAGGCTTTCAAATCGCACTGATGATTTCCCTGTGTCAGTTACAAAAAAATTTAACAAGGCTAAAAAGAAATTACAACTGGCATAGATTTTTTTCTCACATAATTTATCGATGTATCGAAACGAGAATCAAACATTTTTGGATTTTTATGAGAAGACAGTCGATTCTTAGGTTTATCTAGGCTGGGAATCCATTGCGCGCATTTCTGAACCGAAAAAATGCTTTCTTGACTATATTCAGGGAAGAAATGAGTGTATTAAAGAGAAAAACTAACATTTCGATACATGTTATTAAAAGGTACTTTAGTATATGAAGATGCAAGATAGAGTGTGCCTCCTCACTCGACTTGGATCGGAATATACAGAGTGATTTAACTATTTTATGCCATAAAATCCGCGTATTTTGCGAAGATCGTCACGGGGTAGAGTGTGCCTTCTCACTCGGCTTGTATCGGTTTATGCAGAATATTAATATATAATGTACACGAGGTAGAGTGTGCCTCCTCACTCGGCTCGTGTTGTTATGTTTTTGAGAATTTGGCTAGAATAGATGAATTTCTTAACGAAAAATGAAAATTATAGAAGAGATTGCTTTCATGCAAAAATGAAAATGTTTAATGTTTGCTTCAATACACTAATCCCTCCCCTGGATCAGGTTCAAAGAAGCATTTTTGCTAATCGGAATGCGCGCGATTGATTGATCGCCTAGAAAAACCTAAAGATTATGGCATGATTTTGGTGCCATTCGATTATGGCATCAAGGGTATTTTACGAAAAAACGCCATAAAATTGCATTTTAACAATTTTTCTACGCCCATAAGTAACTTTTTTAATCAATAGGAGGGAAAATCCACCGCACATTGAAAATCCGCACAATTTTATTCACGAGGATTTGTCCCACGGATTTTACGCACATCTTTGAATCTCGATAATTTCTTCGAAAAATTAGTCCAAAAACGTCTCTAATCGTAATTTAGGCTATTAAAAAAAATATTCTGAAAAAAACCGTGTCAAAAATGCATTTTTCCATTTTTCTATAGCAATTTGGAATTTAAAAAATCATAATTTTTGAAGAATATTCGCATTTTCGAAGCGACTTTTTTCAAAATATGATTTTTATTTTCCTAAATTACGATTTTCAAACATTTTTGGAGTGGTTTTTTCACGATTCCCTTCCATTGCCCTTTTTCCCCAATGTTTGATCTATCTTTTAAAAAAAAGTTGTGACAAAACACTTTAAATAACCAAAGTTATAGAAAAGCGCCAGACTTTTTGTGTGCTATACTATACTAATATTTTTTATTAATTTTTTATATATAATATACCAAAAAATGGTCATTATTGGTATAATCGTAATAAAAAAATTAAGGAAAAAATTTTCACATAAAAAATGACGATCCATTGCTATACTAATATTACTCAACAACATAAAAAGGAATTAAGTGAAAATCTTTTTTTGAAAAAGTTATTCACTGAAATCAGAATTTGTCGGCACTAGTCTCCCCGTTACTACACGAAGCCATTCTTTACAGGCTTCTCGTTACAGAACCCGATTAATTTTAACTTTAAAAATTAAATTTTTTTCTAAAAACTTGAAAAAAAGTTGTATATGATTTCCCCTCCCATATTTTTGAAATCCTAACACGCCTCTGCAGGCCGCAATAAGCGGATTTTGTAACTAGAATCCGTAAGGAGTGGCCATGATGAGTGTGGATGGTAACGAAAGCCTGTAACCTTAACGAGGGCCCAAGTGGCAATTTGTACATATTATGGTATATGAAACACACGTGCTTGTATTTCCGAAGAATTCTCAAAAACATAAAAAAGTTTCGAAACATGAAATGATATTATTTGCTTTTAAAAATTCAGAAACGTTAAGAAAAAAAAGTTCAGAAACGTTAAAAATTTCAGAATAACACCCAGAACAAATATTTTTTAGAATTGAATTGAATTTATTCAAAAAATAACAAACAATTTTGTAAAAATAAAAATTTAGGGGGTTACCACCTAAATATTGAAAAATTGCGAATTTCAAAAATATCTTTGTACTTTGGGGTATTGGCTATGTGAAACATGATGGCAATTTATTTTTTAACAAAAAATTTGCAAAATTAGGGGGATACCCCTTAAAAATGCAAATTTTTTGAAAAAATTTAAATTTTTATGGGGTAACCCCCCTAATTTTCCAAAGTTTTTTATTATTCTTTGAATCGATCGATTAATTGCAATAAAAAAATATGAGTGAAATACAGGATTTCTGAAGAAACCTCCCTATTTTTTCTCAAACTTTTGTAGGAAATACCCCTAAAGGGCTAATTTTATGCGAGAAATTGATTGCTCGCATTTCTGAATCTTAAAACATTAAAAACACTTCCTTGAATCAGGGTCAAGGAAGCGTTTTTAATGTTTTGGAATGCGCGCAATAGATTACTCGTATAAATTTAGTCCTATATAGGATTTTTCTTGAAACAATTTTGAATACTTTTTCCGGAGATAAGGCCTCGATGTGCATCTTATCGTAATATTTTTTACTATAATTGTTTTTAGTATTTTCATCGTTGATTATTACTTTATATATTAAAGTGTTTTAAACCCGTGTTGTTTCTGTACATTTTCACATTCAGAAAAATTTTAATTTAGTTAAATATAGATAGATATCATTAAAATGATGTTAAAAATTATCTTATTCATATATATGATTAAAGAAATTATTCCATCCCCAACCTCTTCTTCGTTTATTAGTCATTTATCGCAAGCCCGTATCCACACTAAAGTGCTAGGCAAAATAAGGTAGGAATTGAGATAAAGCTTTTTAGGATCCATTCATAGATTACATAACTTTTTTCGGAAATTTGAAAAAAAACCCTTTTCTTAATGGATTTCTGAAACTTTTTTTGAGATCCTTATAAACATATCCATTTAAGTATGTTTGAAAAGTAAAGTTTTAGAAGTTAATTTAGTAAAACAATTGTTTTTAAATTTCTAAAAAGATTAATAATTTATGGGTAGCCATTAATTAATAAAGTTTAGTTTTAACCGCCGTGAGACTATTGAATTTTGCCTTGGACGTACAAATTTTTTTGAAACTAATACAAATGCTAAAATATTACAATACATCAACATAAAAGAAATTTATGAATTTAATTGCTTATATAGTTTTTCTAAAAGTAAATATAATGGCAATAAGAACTTTAAATATGAACATGCCACGTTGTTACAAGTATATAGTTGTACACTAATAATTTTTATACAAAACATTTTTTAAGATAACACCGTTAGACGTCCTAATTGGAGATTATCTAATTAAACCAAGAGAATCTTATTTGGCTATTTTATACCTAAATAATTTATACAAACTTGATTCGTTAGAATCACTCAGTTCATCACTTTTCGGTTGTTCACTAATTGAGATTGTTAAAATGAAGGTAACATTTTAATTTTAAAAATAAAAAATAAATATACATTAAATTGAACACATAACTAAAATAAATATTTAGGTTTCCCTTCCTTTTTATTTATGCAATGAGGACTCATATCTCATAAATTCCTTAAATATTATTTGGCACAATGGTTCAAATAACGTAACCTCATTCTCTTTGGATGTGTCTGTAAAGAAAATAAATGAAAGTTTCATTAATTACCATATAATTGATAACCAATTTTATGTGACTACAAATCTTAAAGTAAATTTTAATCCAAGAAAAAATAACTTTATCAAAGAAAAAATATTTTAGTACTTTAATGTTAACAATAGAACTGGCACTTTTATTGAAAAATTTGAATGCACGTCTAGGTTTATTAAACTAAATATGGATAGTTTTTTTGCTGTAGATGGTATTAGATACAAAAATGCTGCCTATTATTCTGAAGTACATGAATTGTATGAACTGTATGAAGTAATCATTTAATTATAGTATCAGAAAATGCGCGATAACGCTCTCAAAGAGGGAAAACAAATGTCTTGAGTGTTTATCTTCCTATAATTTCTACTCAAACAATTTTTCCGATAGATTCTCGAAAGTATACTGTGCTGATAAGCACGTTTACTTTGTTGTAAGCAGCAATCTAAATCTAACGTCCCCATTATTGTAGTAGTTTAACTTATTTATAAATAGTTAATAACTAATTTTAGTGTCCTTTATATAATGAAGTTGAAATTTCCAGTCTATTGTCTTCAACGTCTTTAATTAAAGAATATGTTAATGGAACTTTGACAAATATCTTCAATAACGGAACTTTGAAAATCATTTTAGAAGTTAGCCCTCCTGAGTTAGCTGAGTTCAGTATTCTTATTGTTGTTTTTATATGCATAATAGTGTTTATAGTAGCTATTATTTATGGCATCTATAGTCATAAAAAATCTAGTTTTATAAACATTCCTGTAATTTATCATTGATGAAATTTTTAAAATCACATTATATTTTTTTTAAATGATTGCCACTTTTTATTTAATCTTTCTAAAATCTACTACGAGAAACATATAACAGTTTTTAAACTGTATTTTAAACTTTCAGTACCGTTGAATAAAAATGGCATCAATGATAAATTACAGGTAGCCAAAAGTAGGTTGATGTTTAAGAAAAAAGTTCAAAAGTTTAATCTTTTCATAAAAAATTCTGATTCTTTTGACTTCACTCTGTTATATATTAAAGTTAAAGGGTAACATTTACAGCATATTATCAAAAAATCATTAACAAATTGTGAAAACACTTTCTTGACATAATTAAATTAAAATTAAAAAAATTTAGTTTGAACCAAAAACTGTCACTTTAGAAAAAATTTTTTTGTCGAAACACAGTTCTACCCTGATTTTTAGGGTCAATCTATGGTTTTTAATTTTTGAAAATGCGCCAATTGATTTTAAGCCTAGAAATTATCATAATAGTTGATTTTTGAGAATAAGCTATAATGTTATTCCCTTTAAGATATTTTAATACAAACTATTTATAAAGAATAATAAATTATACTTTCATTGGAATTTAATAATTTGTTCCTAAAATGCAGTATTTATATTTTGTTGTTAATATTTATGTAAAATTGATTTAACTTAAATTATAATTTTTGTTTAGAATTATCTGAATACTTATAATGTTTCTTTTTTTGCTAGCTTTTCCTATATTTATGAGCCATACCTATAGCATGTCTTCTGATACCGAAGAAATTTTAATTGGTCTCAATATCCATAAACACTATGTTGGAAAAGTTTTGTATGTTTTAAAACTCAATTATTTCAATCGAGCATCATTTCATAATAACTAAACTTTTTTTAGAATTAGACAAAATGAGACAGCAAAATACACATTTAGACAATTTATTTGGATTGGTAAAACCATTGGTGATTCTACAATGTTTATAGGATCAAATGATACGTTTAAAGTAACTGAATATGAGGTAATTTGTAATATTCACAAAAAAACAATATAAAAACAATCAACAATTTAATTTTAAAACCACAAACATAATTTTCAGACTGTAAGAAGAATGGTAAATGAGCAAAATAAAAAAAACTCTAAAAATATTTTTGAAGAACTCAAAAATCTAGGAATCCCGTTTGGTATATTTTGTTTTTCTGTTACTTTAGCTTTATCAATTTAGCGTTTTCTATTGCACATCGCCTTAGAAATCGTAGAGCTGCTTTGGTCATATCTGCTAGTATATTAGCAATTGTCGCATTATTGAGTGGAGGCATAGCTATTTGGTCTCACATTAGGATAAACAATGCGAATAAAGCCATTCTAAATCAAGCCACATCCGACCTGAAACTTTCCAAGATTATCCGCGATCAAGTTGAATCCACAGTTATGCTAGATCGGTAGTTTTTGAGCATGTCTTATGTATAATAAAAATTTAGGAATTTTGCATTAGCTTCATTTCAAACTCAAATGCAAATTTACAGTAAACAAATCACAAAGTCAATAGAAACCCTTGTAAAATATAATACTTTGCCATCGGAAATCTATAATGCTGCGTTATTAAAAGAAGTAAATTCTTATTTTTTATTTTAATAAGTATATAACTTTTACAGGCTTTGTTGGATGAATATCAAAGCGAATTTGTAGAAAATCTTGCAGTTATAAAGCACCCAGAAGCTTTCCATACTCTTGTTACTTCAAGATATGTAAACGCTTATGAAAAAGAACAGCTAATAGAAGTCGAGTTTACTGTCGATTTGGACATTGCAGAAAACGTATATGAAAGATTTGATGTAAGATATATGAATAAAATAAACATTAAATTTTCAGATGCTTCATCCTGGCAGAACCATTTTTATAGATGGTAAATTGTATTTTACTACGTGGAAAATTTTTTCTAATACATCAAGAGATTTCCTTTATAACGCAAGTGAAAATAAATATTTCCTTTTTGAAGAAAATTCTTCTTGTAAGCTAAAAGTAAACTATTTTGATTAATGGTAAAACAAGAAGCATTGATTTATAGGGCATTCTTCTGACTTGTGCTACTGATTCCATAAATCGAGATTATGTCATGCCACCAAATAAAATTGGTAACCAGACTAAAAATTGGATTTATTTGCCAGCACATCAAGATTTTTCATTAGTCCGAACTGTTGGGAGAAAACATGTTATAGTATCATTTTGCAAGGTAAATTTTCTAAAGTTATTACATATACAGTTTTAGACAATTGACATCGTTTATCGCAATGGGACTATTTTTCAAACGCTTTTGATAGGCGAGTCTCATGTTGAAGAGGTAGAACTTCCGGCAAATACCCGGGCAATTGATTGCAATAATGGAACATTAGCTAATGGTCAAAGTATGGTATATGAACATCGTTCATTGTTTCAACTGGTTAGTTTTAAATGGTAACAATGTTAATTTTATAATAGGATATGGAAACGTTTCCTACGCTTGACCAAAAATTTATTAATAGACTCCGTAGATCAACTACAGAATATGAAGCCGTTGTAAACGACAATTTTACTTTTGCCAAAGAAAATAATGATGCTGGTTTGATTGATAAAGTTATTGAATTTTTTAAAGGTATTGCTATTTGGATTCAAATTGTGTTAGGAATTATACTTTGCTTATTTTCCATTAGTGTAGTAGTTTATTGTTTTTGTAAATGTAGGAAGTGCCTATAGAAAATTAATCGTTTTAAGACTCAATGATTTATTTAGATTGTATTGTTTTTAAATTTTTATATATTTTATATTTGTATTATTGAAAACTTTGAATTGATATAAAGAATGAAGTGCATTTTGCGACTATTTATGAAAGAAAAAATTTTAGATATCTTAATTTTGTAATTTTTAAAATCTGGAAATATGTAGAATGCCTATTTTTGGAAATTACCTAAACTTTTTTATACATGGTTTTAGTAAAAAGTTATGTTCTCCAACGTTGAGATCCACAACTTTTCTCTAATCACTTGATGCTGAAATATCAATAGAGCTTTATTTTTATGATAAAATAAAATCCTCTAAAATTAGCATATTAAAATACAAGCATAATTTTTTAAATGTAACTAAAATTTTAGGATGTTTAGTAGTATTAATTATTTATATAATGTTAATTAATGAAAACGGAAGAAATTATTTGAGAATTTCCTATGTATTATTTATGATATAATAAATGTTATTTTTATTTTTAAATTTTAATTAATGTTTTTTGCCCATATCATCTTTAAAATTTTGATTTTTGCATAACTTTCAGCTTAAATAGTTGTAACTTGATTTTGGTGTTTTTACTTAAATGGAAAAAAAGAATCATATTTCAATTGAAATAGAAAGTGAGCACTTCCATGATTGGCGTTATTTGTTCAAATGTGTAAGATATTTAGCAATATAAAGCTAAATAAAAATGACTATTTAGTGCGATTTAAATAATGATGGTTATATCACAATCGAAGAATTTCAACAACTTTTAAAGAATAATGAAAATGCTTTTAATCTGGTTAAAGAAGAGGATGAAAACCAAGATGGCCGCATTTCTTATTCTGAATTTTGCATTCTTGTAATGTTTTATTTTATATAGGGTGTTAAAAAAAGATTTTAACGTTTTAAATCACCATATCTTAGCAAATTTAATTTAATTTTTTAACCAATGGCATGTCGTTTTATAGGTATGGCTTGGGTTTTTATCAAAAAGATTTTTACGAAGTACACAAATAATCTCCAAAAATTGCTATGCCATAAATAATAACAGTCTAATACAAAAATAAAACACCTCTTAGACCATGTATATCTAAACATATTTAGATGGCAAAAGCAAAAAAGATGCACATGCGAAAATTTTTTTTACAGGCAGCTCAAAATGTTATATCGAGATCACAAACCGAATATACTTTTTCTGAATTATTAGATGAAAGGACTTCTTTCCCTATATTTATCATTCTGCTATCTATAATTCAAATAGTTATATTTTTGAATAATGACTCTTCTTTTGTTCAACTTTTACTTTTTGAAAGCTCTAAAAAATATCAAATTTGGCGATACTTAACATATAGCTTGGTCCATTTCAAGTACGATAACTTAAATTAGGTTAATTCATTATAAATATTTTTAGCATATTTCATCTCCTATCCAATGTAATTGTGCAAATTTTATTAGGGTTTCCTTTAGAAATCGTACATAAATTTTATCGTATAGATCCTATTTATGTGGCTGGAATATTATCAGGTTTCATAATTTTAGTAATAATATAATACTTATTTTAAAGGAGCTTTTATGTTTTCTACCTTGCATACATCTGAATATTTAATAGGCTCATCTGGTGGAGTTTATTCATTACTCGGTGCTCATGTGTCTAATGTTTTAATGAATTGGAATGAGATCAAGTGCAATTGGGTCATTGCATTTTTTTCTCAAAGAAATTATAGAAGCAGATGTATTTATGGCTGTGATTACTTTGTACAATAGTTATTATTTAAAAAGTGATAATAATTATGTAAGACACCTATTCCCTAAAAATTTATGATAAGTTTAGGTTTCATACTCTGCTCATATTGGTGGATTTTTTACAGGACTACTGCTTGGCATAATAATTTTGCGAAATTTAAAAAAGTTAAATTGGGAAGTAAATTTAAGGTAATTTTGAAATAAAATAAATTAATCTAAGTTTTAGGCGTATATCAATGGCAATTATGGTGTTGTACACAGTTATTATTTTTTTGCATTTAAAATAATATTTTATCTCCTTTTATTTATTTTATATTTATCTTATTTGTACTAGTAATTG
>JAQGBS010000180.1:0-26601 GCA_034698545.1 Acrobeloides obliquus | reverse complement strand
CTCATGGGAGATTCAAAATAACAAGCCGGGTGCTAATTGCTGGAATAATGCTCCTGGTATATTGATGTTTGAATTTTAAAAATAAAAGTGGGTTCTAGGTCAATATGCTTATGCCGGATGTGGCATACAAGCTCAAAACAACACTTTTAACACTGGATTTAATCAAGCTGGTGGTGGGGTGTTTGCCATGGAGTGGAATCGAGAAAAATTTATAAGAATCTGGAATTTTGTTCAACCAAATGTTCCTGCTGATATTGTTCAGGTAAAGTTTAGAAATCAGAATCAGTTAGTGACTGGATTGATCAATGTAAGCCAGGATTACCAGAATAGGTTTTTATCCCGAGTTGTTCCCGTATATCAAGATCTTTTCCGGATCTCTATATCGCTGATTCGAGCTCTAGAAAATGAGCTCTATTAAATTTTGATGCGGATCTTTTTCAGAATATGGCTTTTAATAGCACAAATTTTAATTCTAAAATGTATCTGGGGTGATTTGCCTTCGAAACTTTTGAGTTACGAAAATGCGTTGCGGTCCCTAATCAATCCAAAATAATTTTTTAGAATAATCCCAGTCCAAATCCAGCAACTTGGGGGATGCCAACTGCATATTTTACAATTGGTCCTAACTGCACAGCCGATCATTTTCAAACACAAACAATGACCTTAATGGTGGATCTTTGCCCATCATGGGGATATTTCCCTGGTGGAGCATGTGAATGCCACAATCATGCTAGTTTTGCTCCATTTGAATATTCAGAGGCGTATTGGCTAATAAATTATTTGAAAGTCTTTTGTAAAAATGGTCAAAATTGTATTTCTAGTTAATTTTTTTATATAATAAATTGAAATCCAGATAATTTTTTCAGAAATTTTTTTATTACAGGTTAAGCAAAAGGGCTCTAGAAACTTCCACAACAGAATTTCCACAACGGAACTTCCACAACGGTCGATTTTCTCCACTTTCTCGTGATCAAAAGCAAAAAATTCCGTCATATTCGAGTTCCTCATATCGAAAAATCCCTAGATACAAAAACTCAGCTGGAAATTTTGTTTAATTCAATTTTTTAACCCCTTGATCCCCCTTACAGTATTTTTACTGTACGGAGAATCAAAGGGTTAAAAAATTGAATTTAAAAATTTTTTCCAGCTGATTTTTTGCATCCAGGGGTTTTTCGATATGAGGAACTCGAATATGACGGAATTTTTCGCTTTTGATCACGAGAAAGTAGAGAAAATCGACCGTTGTTGAAGTTCCGTTGTGAAAGTTCCGTTATGGAAGTTCCTAGAGCCAAATGGGCTATAATCAAAATTACTATACAATAATTTTTTGTAATAAATTTATTTTTTATAGCATATTAAGAGGCGATTTTGTTTTCTCCGAATATATATAAATTAAGACATGGGGCCTAATTTTTATGTTTTTGTTAATCACTCACTAGGTACTTAAAAATAAACTAGGGTTCAAGTTTGTGACGATACTTTCTTTTCTACCACCACCCCTAGGGAATTATCTTCGATATTTCGAGATTTGCCTCTTAAATATTTACAATCATGTAAAAAATTAACATAATTTTTTTAAATAAAAGCATTTCAATTAATATTTATACCATCCTTTCACCGGCTTTTAGATCAGCTTCAGAACTATTAGTCTTGCTTGAAAATGTAAATTTTCCTTTTAAAAATGGACCCCAAAAATCCCAATTCATATAACAAATAGCAACAAAAAATATCAAAGAAACAAATAAAATAAGTAGTGCTAGGCCAATTCCTTCTGGACCTGGTAACATAACATATGTCATTTTTTATTATTCAAATAATATCTAAAATATTCTTTATTTGTAAATTGTAATTTTTTGGAATTAAGAAGAATAATTTATCTAACAAATTTTGAAATAAAAATGCACACATTGTACGTAAAAATTAGAATTTTTATGAGAATCAAAAAATTCATTCTCTCGCACTCTCTCCTTTTGTTAAACCCTCCATGTTCAAAATGCATTTACGTTATTACGTGTCTATTGATTTTATTTTGATCACGATTTGCGTTATATTCATTATTCAGGCAATTAAAAATGAACATAATACAACAATGAGGAAATATCAAACAAATAAGTCAACACAGACAAATGGTATAGGGAGAAGGATCGACTGTGGGGGGGGGGACAGTGGTGTAGACTAGGGGTTGATGCCCCTAGTGGACCAAAAATTTAAGAAAAATCTCTAGTTTTAAGAGTCCCCCTTATGTTTCTGAGAAAAATGACCTCTTTTTTCACGTTGCTAATTTCATTGAGCTATCACTCGATGAAATTAGCAACGTGCAAAAACTTTTCTTTCCGGTGGGGATCGAACCTGCGAGTCCAATGTTAACTTGCCAGATTGGATGAGATGCTCTTTATCGGGGTCGGGAAATTATTTTGGAGTTGTGAGAAAAAACAAACTTTATGGAGTACCCACTTTTTATTCTATTCAGCGGGAAACGGCGTATACACTATAATTTTCCAAAATTTTGAGATGCAACATAAAAAGGTCATTTCTGACCCCAAAACACCTTACGATCCCAATACTTTATATTTTTTATACATAATTACAAAATATTTAATTATTTAAATATTGATTGACATAGATGATTTTTCTTTTTTTGATTTTTCTTTTTTCTTAAAATACAAATATGCCATCCGGATAATTGACCAAAACCAAAGTTTTGTGAGAAAAACACATGCAAAGATTATAAGGTTAGTTACGCCAGCACCCCCTAAAATGGTTATATAATCTGCTTCGCAAAGATTATGTTCAATACAATACTTTTGATAAACAAAAAATTACCTGTTCCTACTCCAGAGATAAGAAAAATAGGAGTTAAAAAATCAGTGAGATATCCAAATTCTGATGCTCCTAGACAAGCTATTTCAAACGCCTAAATCACAGATTTAAACAAAAAATTGTAATTTCATACTTTGACTACAAGATATGGAATAAAAGACGAAGACTTTTCTTTTTCAAGCCCATAGAAAATTAGACCATGGACGACCAATCCCAGTATAGCTAATATGCCAACAACCGATATAGTAACAGTGTTTAATGTCGACAATGGTGTAAAAGGAGTATCATCGATCTTGGGATTGATTAGTTTTATAATCATTAAGACGATAATACAGACATCAAGTATTGTACCAAGAATCGCGATAACTTTGGCTCCATGCTAAAAAAATACACTGTAAAAGAATTTTTGTAGATTTTATTGTACCGTAACATGAGCGAGACAGCAACCCATATATTCTTCATTCATACGACGCTTTACTTCTTTGTCAATAAAAAAGTCCACATGACTACTATAGGTAATGTTTTTCATTCTGCGCCCTAAAAAATATGCACTCTAATGTATTTATCGATTTTTTGTGAAATTTTTTCAACAAATTTAAATTTTTATATATCTGCAAGAAACAACTAAAATTACCCGCATTTATCGGAAGGTCTCTGGCACAACCAGAGGCATATCTAGGATTTAGCGACGGAGGGGTGATGTCCGAAGCTCAATACTCTCGATTTTGCGTTGATTTTTTGAATTTTCTAACCTGTCTAAAACACCCTAGATAATTTTTTTCGGCCAAAATTTCCATCTGGTCTATGTATTCCAATATGGAGAACATTTCTAGCATGGTTTCAAAAAAATCCGAGAAAAAACTTTTTTCGACCGCCTTGTAAAAAGGCTAAAAAATCAACGTTAAACACGTTCGAAACGGTAAAATGTATATTTGTAACGCACCGCTGTGCTATTGTTAAAGTACATTGAAAATGAGGTAGGATTAAAAGGATATCAACAAAGATTTTTACAGGCTAGATGAAAAAAGTGAAATGAGGAGACGAAACATTAAAAAAACGTGTTTTAGATAATTATTTTTGTCAAAAATGTTCAGTGTAAAAATGACGAATTTTTAATCGCTGCTTTTATCCTGTACTTCAGATTAGGAATAACATTATCAAAGTTATTTGACCAAACTGTGGAAAAATATAGGTTTACATTAAAATTGTTGAATTTTTTTTCTTTTTTTTACTTCTTTTTAAAACGACGGAAACATTCAAAAATTCGTTTGTAGGTTTATTTCATTTCAACTATTTTATCTTCGAATTATTTTTTAAAGAATTTGTCAAGTATACATTTTAGAGTTAAAATCTAATCAAACTTATGTCTATAATCAGGATTCAAATTGGCGAGTCAAATGAGGAGCCACATTTGAGCGAGTCAAATGAGAAGCCACAAAAGAGAAAACTTACTTATGGAAAATCAATTGATGTTGAAGATGAGCATGCTTTGTTCAAAAGTGTAAGTTTATAAAGAATAATAATAAATGAATTGAAACATTTTATTCAAACAAAAAATGAGAAAAAAATCTATACGCCTTTTATTTTTTCCGTGAGTATAGATATCGAGCATCCGGGGCAACGATAGACCCTAAATTCAACGATAGAACCTATAGTAACGGCAATAAAAAACGGGCACTATAACTTACGCCACGTTTCATGTTCGACACAGCAACTTTCGCCACGTAACTTTCCTACGTTGCCAAAACACTATAACTTTCGCCACATCAACTCTCATCACATAACTTTCGCCACGTTTGTGTCAATATGCATATTTATTGCAAATCAGACAATTCAATAGTCGAAATTAATATGTTTATTGACACGAAAGTGGAGAAAGTTACGTGGCGAAAGTTATAGTGGCGAAAGTTATGTGGCGAAAGATAGCGTGGCGAAAGATAGCGCGGCGAAAATTATCGTGGCGAGATTCGTGACGAAAGTTATAGTGCCAAAAAAACGGGACACTCTTTAAAAAATGATTAAACTTAAAATTGTCCTATTTTTTGTATTTTTAGAATTCAAATTTTAGCTCGACAATGATAATGATGGGTTCATTCCTTTAAAGGAATTAAAAGAGGCTATTTTAATTTCTACGGATTTATTCGGTCTTACCTCATCACAAGCTGAAGAATTAATTCGCGATGTTGATGCCAATAAGGATAATAAGATCGATTTCCCAGAGTTTTGTACACTTGTAAGTTATATTAAATTGTCTGAAAGCTGAACAATAACAAACAGCTCTAACCCAATTAATATTTGTATCAAAAATTTTTAGATGGCTCGTGCAAAGAAAATGCAAATGCGTCGAATTGTTCTCTATGCAGCTCAATCAGTACTAGGTCGGACTCAGCAAGCTGAAGCGTTTCGTTATATAACACCATACCATAACTGTTCTCCACCGCCGGTTTTCATGATTATAGTCTCGATCGTGCAAATAGCTGTTTATGCATATTTTAGTACAACGATCTATGATTTGGACCAAGTTGCTGCACCAGGAACAATTTCTAATACGACAATCTTGCCAGATTATTCGACGGCTTTGGATGATTATGCAGATTTCAACTCAACTTCAAATTTAACTACTCTATCGCCGGTTTATGAAGATTTAATCACAAGTACAATGTTGTATGACAACTCTACAAACGAATTTGCAAATATGACAGAAGAAGAGCTCTGGCACGTATTGTGTGACACTAATATAAATCGTGATACCATTGCAACAAATAGCTACGCAAAATGTACTTTATATTATGCAATGAGAGCGGATCCATTTTCTAAATGGGAGATATGGCGAGCCTTCACCTCTATATTTCTTCATCAGGGGTATTTTTTTAAATTTAAAAAAATCATGTTTCCTTATACTGTTTTGCCCAATGATTTATATATTTTTATGTTAGTATTGTCCATCTAATTGGAAATGTTTCAATACAGCTTTTATTGGGAATACCTCTTGAATTAGTGCATAAAGTTCAACGCATTGCTCCTATTTATTTCCTTGGGGCATTACTAGGTAAGATGTTTCCAAAAAGGTTGCCAAATTTTTTGGGAAAATGTAAAAAATAATGGCGGGAAGGAAACCCGCCTGCATCCTAAAACATTAAACCATTATGTGTGTCTGTCTATGCTATCTCTATGACCTTAAATCCAATTCCGTCACGGCCTACACCAATCGATAGGGCTCGGTGAAAGAAGAAAAACGACACCAAGTTCATGGGGTACCCTTCAAGAATAAAAAAGGAAGAACTCAAAAGCGCTCCGAGGCGCTCGGAAGCCCTCGGATCAGGGCGAAGGTCTCGTTCGAGGTCGCTCGGAGACTTATCGATCGGATCAGAAAATCTCCTCTCCCCTCCGAGCGCGATAGCGCTCGGTCCCCCCAATTTATAGGTCATAATCCACGGATTTACATGGAGTGAAAAAATTTAATTTCTAGGACATTTTTTGTACTTGGCATCGGCTCCTACCATCGCAGCAGTTGGCGCTTCTGGTGCGGTCTTTGCTCTTGTCGGCGCACATATTGCTAACGTTATTATCAATTGGTCTGAAATGAAGTTTCAATGGCTTCGCTTTGCTTTTACGATTTTAATTTTGCTCAGAGTTTTACAAGAAGTCTTCAAGCATTTTTCTTACGGACTAAATGACGGCGTATGACTACATTGACTAAAGGACCAGTCAGGTCGAAAAAAAGTTGTCAATTTTTGTACATATTCGGAAAGTTCATGATTTTTTGTTTTTACTGTAAATTTCTAAATCTATCTCGTTTACGAGATAAAGTAATTGAAGTTGACAATTTGAATTTCTGTATATTACAACGAAAATATGCACATCTATCATGACGATTAGTTTTTTCCTGAATCAACAAATCTGTATGTTGAGAAGAAAATAATTCAAAATTTTTAAGGCTTAGAAAAAAACACAGCATTTTTTATAACTCGCAGAAACTAATAAAATGACACCAAAATGATCCAATTTGAAAATTATTTTGGGTTATTGAAACGAAAATTTTCCAAAATTTTCAAATGTTTTCGTTTCAATAACCTAAAATAATTTTCAAATTAGATAATTTTGGTGCCATTTATTCGTTTTGGTGAGTTATAAAAAATGCTGTATTTATTTTTTTTCTAAATGTTGAAAGATTTTGAATTATTTTCTTCTCAATATACAGATCTTATTAATGCAGGGAAAAAACTATTCATCATGATAGATGGGCATGTTTTCGTTTTAATACACACAATTTCAAATCGCCAGCTTCATAAGCATTTATCTCGTAAAGGAAAACGATTCAGAATTACTGCAAAAACAAAAAATGCTCTATTTTTTATGAACTTTCAGAATATCAACAAATATGGTAACTTTTTTCGACCATACTGATTCTTTAAAGATTTAAGACTCCAGCTTTTAATTTATATACATATTTTTTCAAACAATAATATCATTTAGGTTGGTCATCTAGATCACATCGGTGGTTTTATTGGTGGATTTTTGTTGGGAATTGTTTTACTTCGAAACATCAACATTCGAAAATGGGAGCATCACGCCAAGTAAATCCATATATTTTACGTTTTAAAATTGACAACGCTACTTTTATATTTGACTATTTTTGACGTTGACCAAAAATCGAAATTTTTTGAAAAAAATCTTGACCTCGATGCCGAGCATTTGGACTCTTTTGATCAGTATATATATTTTTTTGCCTTTGGGACCAAGGCAAAAAATCGAAATTTCAAAAAGTTCTCCAAATTGGCTGATTTATTGTACTCATGGGTTTTTCGACATGAAGAACTCGAATTTGAAAGAACTTTTTGATTTTGAGGAAAGGTTGGAAATATGAAATCGGCCAGGGGTACCCCTACATAAAATAACGATAACTTTTTTTCTTGACATCCAAAAACCATCAGCAAGGGGTCATTTCAACGTGAAATTATATGAGGAACAACTTTATACATCATTTTTTCTGGGACAACTCATTTAGGGGTTCAAAAATTCGATTTTTGCTTGCTTTGACCCTTAAAAATATGTCTATTTTCATACGAATTTTTAGGATGATGCTGAAGTTTTCAGAATTTTTCATGGCCATTTGCGTAATCTTTAGGTTAAAAATAGGAAGTTGTACACTATCCGGATCAAAGGAGTTTAAGTGCTTGGCATCGGGGTCTAACCCTTTAAGAAGAAATTCATCAACTATGGCGCGAAATCTTTAAAAAAACGCAAATTAGCCATTTTTAGTACCCAATTAAAACCTGAGTTACTCAACCCGGAATAAATATACCTTAGGCTATCGCTTTTCAAATAAGGATTTTGTAAGAAACTAAAATTTGTACCGTTAAATGAACTGTCAAGAATTCAATATCACACTATTTAATCAATTTAGGCTGGCATCACTGGCAATGTTTATCATGTCTATTGCCGGATGTATTCTATGGATAATAATCTATGGCGAGAGTGATCTTTAATCATATAAATAATATTTTTGTCATATGTATTTATATTATTATCAGTTTTTTAGTAGTCTAACATATTTTGTGAATTCATTACATCCATATAAAAATAAATTATAGATTTTTTTCATGAAATGACAATTTTAAGGTAAGAATCATGGTTCAGGAATTCGAAACTATGCTCGAGGAAACGGAAATCATGGATTAGAAGACCTTGACTCTGGTGCTTTATATCTTATCGACGACGTAATCGACACTTCATGTAGCTATCTCAGGCAAGCCGTCAAACAAGCCAAACCCAAAGCCAAAGGAATTGCATATGCCGTAGCACCAAAGATTGACGCTTTTTCAAAAAACCTTCATGTTCAAGACTATATCCTACACATCGTCGAGTTTATCCAGCATAGTACTCCATATTTGGAGCAACTCGCCGATCAATATGGACCATATGTGTAAAAGTTGTAGGTTCAAAAGTTGTTCAAGCTTTTGGTCCGTATGTTAGTTCATAGCTTGGACGGAATGTGTACCTAATTCAAGCGGCTACGGAGCTTTAAATTGAGGGTATTAGTTTTGGAACATAAAAGTATCAGTATTGTTGGCATTTTTTAAAATAAATCATACTTTTTAAATGTTTATTAATATTTAATATTAGAATATAAGTTATATTTCATTTATTATTTCCAAGATCTTCTATCTTGTTTAAACTCTATAAAATCCGGCGACATTTGTAAAGGACATAACCATGGACTTTTGCGATTCATCTCCATCTCTTTTCTTTCGTTACATTTTATCAACACAAAATCATCAATCAAGAAGCCGTTGCCATAACAAAGTTTCTCAAGTTCGTATAAAAAGTTCTAAAAAATTAATTTTAGCCATGCTTCAGTATAGATGCGCTGAATTGAAAGAAAACAGATTTTTTAAATGCATACTTTTCCCTTGATCAAATTCATAAACATATTCGGAAGCTCTCGGTTGGGATGATTTAATACTAGCTGATCTAATAAAGATCCATAAGAAGGAGTAGTCAGTTTTTCTGCGACTAGTGATAGATTTTTCATATTAATCGGAAAATAATCACTATCATCCAACTTATCATCACAACACATAAGAATAACTTTTCGTGCCCTTGTGATTTTGAGTATTTCCAACGCGTCGTATGGGCTTAAAATGAAATTTTTATTTTAAAGAACATGAAATTTAGTTATAGAGCCACTCGAAAGAAGTAACTCAAAACAAAAATGAGCACGTATAGAGATTGTTAAGTGATTTAAATATGCAAATTTTAATCGTATACGATCTCGGTATATTTCGAGTTGCTCTAGAACCAAATCTTTTTAACTTACATTCCCAAAAGCGTGTTATAGAAGACTATGTCGAAAGGACGCAAGCGACGGATGGGCATTATTTTTGGTGGCTTGTCTTAAAACAGATTTTAATATATAGCTTTGAAAGTAAACAGACCGAGTTGAAACAAAATCCGCCTCATTGGGCCAATAACCGCCGAGCAATAGTGGTCAAAGTTGAATACTTCAAACAAATTTTCCGATATTTTAATTGATACTTTGTTCATCCTTAATGAAAAGAATTCATATCGTTTGAAAAAATAGATCCGATAGATTATACAATGCATGTGTATTTTTTTCAGTCGCTCTCCCCATGGCTACATCACTGGTACAAGGGCCCTCACGAGACTCGAAAATTTAAAAAACACTAAAATTATGATTTTTTCGGTCTACCATATGTGGGCCTCCCCCCTCATGAGGATTCTACGTCACTGGGCTGATCCCCAGCTCGCAGCGAAAATTGAAGCTCACTCGCAATTTTCAGGAAAATTTATCCATTAAAATACCAAAATATAGAAAGATTGCGCGCAAAACGCAAAAAATGATCTCACCCAATATTTTTTCAAAAATTTGACTTCACAAACTTATCAAAATTTAGGGGATGTTTATATATATATAAGTGTGGTCTACTACCTCCAATTTCTTTTTCGAACTTACTCGGATAAAGCAAAAAAATGTGTATCCGTCTGAAGATTTAAATTTTTTAAAACTTCATAAACACTAAGATAATTGATTATCCACAACATTTTTGGAAACTTAGAGTATAAATATTGAATCAACATGATTTCTTTGTCTACCAAACGGTATTGACCATATGTCGAAACGTAAATGCAAAAGTCTAGCTGAAAAAATTGGTATAAAGCGCGGAAAAAATGAAAAGCTACCGATTTTGTGAAATTATGAAAATATGGCAGTGATTCACCAGTTTCGTTGTATATAAATGCAAATGTCGCATTATCCATCTCGACAATATAAGTAGTTCCAGCTACATAGGTTACTATGGGGTTTGAAGTTTTATAGCGTAGGGCCTAAACTTGATTATTTGAAGCCTGTTATCTTTAAATCTATATCAGGAAAACATGCGAAAAAGTTATTTTAACAATTCTTCATTCTTTTATCTTAGTACTTTTTGAAAAAGACCAAAGGCTAAAAGGCGTCATTGAAGTTTATATAGATGTTACCTCCTCTCTTTTAATTGTTTCAAAATTCGGACGATTTTTCGGCTCTTCTTCCCAACATTTGTTCATCAGCTCATATATTACATCCGGGCAATCTTTAGGTTTTTTCAAACGGCCTTTATAAGATTCTGATGTTCCTCTAGTTTTTATAATCTCTCTAACGATCATAAAAGCCTTAATTTTTTTTAATAGAATAAACATACACCTTCAATTTACCATTTCCGGAGGATTCCGGCCTTTTGAAAACATCTCCCAGAGTAAAACACCATATGACCATACATCCGATTTCTCGGTATAAACCTTGTGCTCACCAAAAACCTCAGGCGCACAGTAATTTAAATGCAGTTGAGTGTTGCTTTTTGCGCCAGGTTTAAAATAAGGGCCTTTTGCATCGATGTTTCCTTCTAGGTTTTTAAAACGTGTAAGACCAAAGTCACCGACTTTCGCCAACTAAATGGTTCATTTGAAGCTTTGACAATTAAAAAAAAACCTTTTCATTATTAGTTAACATAACATTCCTCGCTGCGAGATCTCGATGAACGAACCCCATTTTGCATAAATATTCCATGCCGGTCGCAATCTGAATAGCATAATCTTTTAATTTTTCTTCTTTTAATTGCAGAGACGGTGATTTATTTTTTAAACGTTTCTCTAAAGAGCCACCATCGCAAAATTCGAAGACCTTTAAAAATTTAATTTCAAGGAATTTTTAAAACGCTTCATACCATCATAATTTCCGGTTTAAGCACTATTCCGTACAGAGTGACGACGTTTTCATGTTGTCTTAGCTTTAACATGTTCAATGCTTCATCGCGTACTTCTTCATATTGTTTCAGTTCATCATCATGTACTTCTTCCGATTTATTTAACGCTTCACCGCGTCCTTCTTCCGGTTGTTCCGCAAGTGTTGAAAACTTACGCATAAGCTGCTTTACTGCGCATTTTATCCCAATCGGCTCTGGTGTGCCAATCGAACGTTTCCAAATACCGCCGGAGACTTTTCCAAAATTTCCTTTTCCAAGCTCACCATATATCTCTAGCTTTAAAAAATCCATTTAATATTCTCATTTTTTGTAATTTCAGTTCTGAATCCCAACGGGGATCATCAGAACTATCCGACGGATTTTTGGGAAAAAATGGAAGTAAAGGGAGTATCGAAAAACTCAAAATTTTAAAAAGTTCTAGTTTTTAATCAGTAAATGTGTGTGCCTGATCCAGCTGTTGAAAAAAATTTTGCTTACATTTTCGATTTCTATTAAAAATGGCTCTTTCACATCATAAAATTCGTCTTCGATCGGTAGATCCAAGGCTGTTCGTGGTATTATTCGAATCGGCGATGGCTTGATTTTGTGCCGGTATGGTTCTGGTTGGAGTCTAAAATCTCTTGTTAAAAATTGTGTTCAGGTTGAACTAACAATGACTGTAAAATCGAAAAGTTTGGTCTATTTTCTGGTTCTATATTCCAACATTTAACCATGGTTTCGTATGTTTCATCGGGGCATCTCTCGGGTTTTGGTAGATATTCGCCATTAGCAGTACAGTATATGATCTAAAATGTTTCTAGACTTTAGAATTTTCTAGAAATTTTATGAGCTTTTCTCAACAAATAGTAGGATCATACCTCTCGAGGGTCATTTCCTTGAGAATACAATTCCCATAGCGTAACACCAAATGACCAAACATCGGATTCTTGAGAATGTTTAATTTCATGGATTACTTCTGGTGCCCACCACCAAACTTGGAACAGTTGTTGATTAAGACAACTTCTACATCGGTCCACATTATGAGGAAAATTTTCATGGAGAGTAAATGGTTCTCCAACTCTCCATGAACTCGCATCCATTTCAATTCTAACCATACCGAAATCACTAATTTTGACGGTCTAAATATTATATAAAATCTTTAAACTATGAAAAATATTACTTTCTCATCATCAGACAATAAAATCTTCTTTGCCGAAAGGTTTCCGTGTATTACCCACATTGAAGACATATATTCCATGCCGTTTGCGATTTGTATAGTGTACTTAAGTAATTGGTCATCGGATAACTCGCATTCTGTTAAGTGTTGATGTAGATTTTTCTCACAATATTCACTAATCTAAAAAAATTCTGTGAAAGAGAAGTTTTCAGAGAAAAAAATTTATTTTTAATCGGAGTAGAGTTTTGTTCGAAGGTCAAAAATATCCAAATTTGAAGTTATGAAATTTTCTCTCTTTCGTTTTTGAAATATTTTCAAAAGGCTCCAAGTTGAGAAACTTACCATTATCAATGGATTTTCAATAACGACGCCATAAAGAGTTGCGATATTCTCGTGCTCGTGAATTCTGGTCAAATTTAGCAGTTCTTTATTTAAATTATTGTTCCGATGATATTCATTGGATGGAATCAAAAATTTGGCGAAACATTTGATCTTTTCGTTTCGTTGATTCCATCTAACAACGAATTTTCCTTCTTGCTCTTGATCGTTTAATTCTGCTAAGACCCTCTTCGATAGTTCTAGCTGCAAAAATATATTATCCTTATAGTACTTATTCAAACAAAAAATTCTAATGTCCGGACTTTTATCAAGAATATCGCCGCATAACGGTTATTTGAAAGAAATTGTAAAAAATTAACCCTCTAAAACCACTAGAGGGTGTCATACAAAGTGGTATAATAACTAAACAGTACGCAGTCTCGAGGGGCTACGTGAAATTTTTGGCAATTTCTTTCTGATTAAAAAGGGCAAATAAAATTATAAAAATTACATTTTCTTTTACTATAATCGTCGGTTCTTTTAAGCCTTGTAGTTTATTCATGTACTCGAGATGTTTTTCCCATATAGCATCACTGGATTTTATTTGCGCTACGTTATACGGTAAAGTACTAACCAACCACCTCGAAGTTGATGGTTCAGTCATCGTCTTTTTTTACTTGAAATCATTTTAACATAAAACTATTAATAAGGTATGGTTTTTCAAAAAAAATTAAATGATTTATATAGGCTGAAATTGATTAAAAATCAATTTATCATATAGTCATCAGATTAAGGCCATTAGATACGAAAATTATCAGGATAAAAAATAAACTAGCGTATTTCCTATAAAATAACCCCAGATTTTTCTTAACTCCATCCAAAGAGGGAGTCATTTTAGAAGGGGTGGGTTATTTTAGAAGAAATACGGTATTCAGAAAACTAACAAAGGACTTTCAAGGTCTGTTACTCTCCGATTTTTTCGAAACAAAGATAAAAAGATCCAAAAAATTGGTTAAAATCAATGAAATTGCTTGATGTATGGTAAAATTTCAACGAGGCATAATTAGTTACCTTTGTGGTGTAGTGGTAGCGGTGTGGGCTATTGATACACAATCTAGGGTACAAACCTCAGCTTCTATAATATATTTTTGCATCAAGCCATTTTGTGGATTTTCAAAGTTCGATATTTCCACATAAAAGTCCCATCTGCCGATAAAAATGTCACCATATATTTTAACTAATTTTTTGTTTGTTTCGAAAAAATCGGAGAGTAACAGACCTTGAAGATTCCTTGTAAAATCACATGAGAAAATATGGCTGTCACAACATATTTAAAAAGCGACAAGATTACAACACCCAAAACATAATATCATAATTTCATTTTATTGCTAGTTGGATTCTTAGGCCTCAGAGTCAGCTTCTTCGGCTTTGGCCTTCTTTTCAGCTTCTTCGGCTTTGACCTTCTTTTCAGCTTCTTCGGCTTTGACCTTCTTTTCAGCACGCCGTAACGCATGTCGAAAATCTTTTTCATTCGGAAAAATGAAGTAACGAGTTTTCACATTGAGACTGACACGTCTCTTTTTAAAGATCAAGAATGCTTCGATAAGTTGTTCGGAGTGAAACTCGTATTCAACCCAACCAACTTTGTCTTTCTTTGTATTTCCGGTGATCGCTTTTGCAAACGTTATATTGTCTTCGAGTTTTTGCACACTTTTGTTATAGGCCATTTGAATACATCCAATAAGAGCGAGTTGTATAGAGTTAGGATCGAGTATAACCCTGAGATCGGGGCAGGTGAGCATGCTGAAAAGTTTATATTTCAAAAGGATTACAAAAGTTGGCTAAAAATTCATGGACTACGTTTTGATTAAAAAAATAAAAGAACTCACAAGGAAAGAGATTGACATTCCACGCACAGATTTTTATGAGACTTAGCTAGTTTTTTTTGCCATACCAAAGTTACTAGGAGAAATGATGGAATTATCAGCCAATGGTGCTTTTCGATTTCTATAGGATTGCCTATAAAAGCCTAATTTGTATGGTAGACCCCCCGGTTATTGAAACGAAATTTTCTGATTCATGTTTTCGTTTCAATAACCTAAAACAATGTTCAAATTGAATAATTTTGGTGTCATTTTGTTCGTCTCATTTAGCTATAAAAAACTGCTACAATGTTCATTTTATGAAAATTTAAAAAATCGATGCAAAAATCGATTTTTTCGCAAAAAAGTTTGTGTATTACAACGAAGAGCTTGTTCACAAATTCAAATTTTCAAATGCAATTATCTCGAAAACTACAACGATTCAGAACATGCCGTAAAAACAAAAAAGGCTTCATTTTTCATGATCTTCCCGAATATATCATTTGTTCATATGGTTGTAAATTACTGGACTGGTCCTTTAAGGGGAAATTCATATAGTCGAAAAGCCGTTTTATTAGGCCAAAAAGCGTTTTTAGGCTATATGTATTTTTCCTTAAGTCCAAATTTAAGTTGATCGTGTCCTTGATAATAAATATACAGATGAGGAATCTTTCTAGGATGAGGAATGTTATTTTCCCCCATAGACTTAATCTTGAGAGTTCTACAGTACAAATTAAGCCTATATAGGCTTATATAGACAATCCTATAGAAAGTCTAAAAGCTCCATTAACTGATAATTCTATCATTTCGCCTAGTAACTTAGATATGGCGAACAAAACTAGCCGGGTCTCATAAAAATCTGTGTGTGGCATATCAATCTCTTTCCTTGTCAGGGAACATCCTATATTGTTTTTTTCTATCAAAAGCTTTGAAAGTATCCTACAAGAGGATCCGATTACCGTATATCATGTAAATTATTACCTTAAACCATCAACAACCATCTTTGCAAAATTGTTGGCATCTTTTATGCTTTTAACCTCTTCGGTGTAGTATTTGTCCTGTTTATTTAAATATTTCGTTCCACTCTTTTCAAAGTATTTTCCAGCTTCTTCTAAAGCAAAAAGCAAGTCAGGATGCGCATATGCACTGCATGCCTTATCTGCTTCGGTGGCCTCTTTTCTAAAAAGGTATTTTTAATTTTGAGAAGGAATCAGACCTAAATTGCGGAAAATCAAATGCTTCCACGTCGTTGTCCAAATTTTCTACTTGCTCCAGATCATCTTCCTGATCTAGACCATCTTCCTGATAAATGCTATCGTTATTCTCTCGAATTTCTTTAGCCATCTCAATCAAGTCTTCACGACTGTTCTCGAGCTTTTCGGCTACTTCCTTTTCATCATCTGGTTTGCACTTAGAAGAGCATTCCTTGATCTTTCTTACGATTTCGATTAATTTATCATCTTCGAGTGCAGAATCCTCTTCATGATCTTCGGACGTCATGGCTCTAAAAAATAAATAAGTTGAATTCAAAGCAATGGAACAATGAATAAAAACACGAAAACATCATGAAAAGAGACAAAAAATACTTTGCTGCTGCTAACTTGCGTTAGTTGTTTGAAACGGGTTTTTTCTGTGATAACTTTGCGTTAACTCTGCGTTATCTTACGTTAACTGGTCTCGTGAAAGTCAGTTCGTTGCAACGAAGCCAGTTAACGCAGAAAAAAACCGTTGTAAGTAGTTAACGCAAGTTAACAGCGCCTCATACAGATACAGTGCACGCCAATTAGTTAAGCGCAAGTAACTTTAAAAAATCATCAAAAATCAAAATTGGATCAGATTTCTATGATCAACCACTCATTCGAAAGCCGACAATCTGAGAAAAATTTTAAAAAAGAATCGGAAAAATCTTTCAATTTCGTTGAGATACAGCTGTTTGAACATAATCACCTATTTTCTTCAATTTTACCGATCACCTATTGTATAATGTGTTTCAACTAAGATTTTAAAAAGTTATGACAACGTAGCCTAATGGTTAAGCCGCTAAATTTTAGTTTAAAGGCCCGGGTTCGATCCCATTCACAATTATTAGTGGCAGTTTCTTTTTGCACTTTGCAAAATGGCTAAAAAAGTTTGCTCATGGATATTTTTTATGAAAAACATTGATCTGTCTTATTTTTGAAAGAAAAATTTTGTAAAAAAATAGAAAATATAACTCGAAGAACAATTTACACCAGCAAGAAAACAAGCATGCTCTATATAAAACCTATTCACTTCGATTAAAAGAAAAAAGATATGGTTTAAAATATTTTTTGAGATAGAAACAATGTCTAGAAGAGTCGATTTCAAAATTTTCAAAAACTTTGGATTGAAAAACATGAAAAAATCGCCCAAATTTCAGTTTTTTATACACCCTGTAGTAACTAGAGACTTTCATGAACTTCGTGCAACTGGAAACTGCTTGTCACAAAAATCGATGCACAAGAATCGATCATGAAATATGTATTTCTTTTACTTTGTTCTTCATTATCTGCTTGAGCAATCTTAATGGGAAAACTTTTTTCCTGGACTTGTTCATTTTTGTATCAGTGTAGATCCGAAAATATACACTTTAAAGTACAAGTTTTTTTTATTGCTTCCACTTCAAAAATTCGCCAAAAATCGAGTTTAATTCCGTTTCTATCGCCTGATGGCTCAATCGAACGTATTAATCACGGGTTTTTTAGAAAAAATTTTATTGAAAAATCGATTTTTTAGTCCAAAAATACTGAAAATGGGTACTATAACTTTCGCCACGTTTCATGCTCGCCACGTTACCAAAAAACTATAATTTTCGCCACGTAACTTTTGCCACGTTCGTGTCAATATACATGTTTATCAGGCAACAATTAGTCTGAAATTAAATGTTTATTGAAACGAAAGTGGCGAAAGTTATCGTGGCGAAATTAGAAAAATTGAAGATCTAGGAAAAAAGTTCATAAAAATTAAGAAAATTTCGAAGCTTTAGAAGATCTGAAAAATCTAGAAATTTTCGAAATTCTAAAAAAATTTATTCATAAATTTTTCTATAAAATCTATAAATTTTTTTATAAAAGATCCATAAATTCTATAAATTTTAGAAAAAGGAACAGAACAGAATATGGTTAAGAAGCATAGAAAATTTTCGTTTCCTTCAAAACTCAAAATATACCTAACTTTGCCTCCCAAACAACAAGATCCTAGCGCCACCATTGCTAATGACTAATCGACTTGACTCATGGGCTTTTTATAGATGAATGCTGTCTCTAGCTGTCTGCTTCCATTTGTTGAATTCATTTTTCTCCTACAAAATACGAACTAAAGCGATCTCACATACTATCATTGCTATTTTCACAGAGCTATAAGCTATAAAAAAATTAACGCTCCAATCACGTCGTCGGAGATTTATGCTAAAAAAAGTTATCAACAATTATTATACATGAGGTCAAGAGGACCACTTTGTGATAAGGTGATGATGTATTTTTAAAAAAAATCGAAGATTTGAAGAAGAAAATTCTAAATTTTTGAAAAACATAAATTCATAAGGTGGTCTTTAAAAAAAACAATGTTTTTGAAAAGTTTGATCATGCTAGAGAACCCCCCTCTTCCCTTTGTGTAAAATGAAACATCCGAATCGACGTTACTCGACTAGAAACTAGAGATAAGATCTTTGGCCTTGAATAAATCGATATTGCAAAATATTTGTAAGCTTGCTAAAATTTTCTTGGCGTTGCCAACTATGTCATCGGCAAACGAAAGCGTTTGAAGGTGAGGATGAAAAATGGATTTTATAGGACAACAGTTGCTTTTATGTGTGAGGTGGCCAACCGATAAGATGACTAATAAATGTTAGCAAAAAAATTTAAAGTAAAGGGTGTTTCATCAGGCACTATTTTAAAGATATCTTGGCTTCCTTAAAAAATTTTTCAATATGGTTTTTTAGGATGTAAAAAAGAGAATTATGAACAATTTATAATTATTTGATCGATATTTGCATATTTTTGACTTACGATATTTATTTGTTGAAAAAACTTTACCTTAGAAAAAGAATTTTTTAAAATTTTTTCATATTCTTTTAAAAAAAAACTAGGCCACTTTTGAATTCAATTTTCTTTTTTGATTTATAGCGTCAAGGAACCATTTTTAGATATTGGTTTTTTTGCAAAAAGCGTAAAAAATTAAAATTTTTATGTTTCTAGGATTACCATGTCAATACAGATCAAGAAAATAACAATAAAAATTGAGAAAGTTTTTGGTTTTTATTTTATTTTGATTAGAAACATACTTTTTCAGACATAAGCTAGATTTTTTATGTTTTTTGATAGTTTGATAGTCAAAAATGTTTTGTGTTAAAGAAATTTTAGTTTTTGCTTTTCTAGCTTCTATTTTCATACACGGACAGGGACAAAATGTTGATTTTTCCAAATGTTTAGTGGACTTTAAGAAAATCTAAAGGCGATAAATGGTGATGCACAAGGTGGAAAGCAAGATAGTAATCAAAAGGTCCTCATACCTGATCTCATGATGACACCAAAATTATCCAATTTGAAAATTATTTTGGGTTATTGAAACGAAAATTTTCAAATGTTTTCTTTTCAATAACCAAAAATAATTTTCAAATTAGATAATTTTGGTGCCATTTTATTCGTCTTGGTGAGTTATAAAAAATTCTGTATTTTTTTTTTAATGTTCAAAGATTTTGAATTATTTTCTTCTCAGTATACAAATCTTATTGATTAAGGAAAAAACTATTCATCATGATAGATGGGCATGTTTTCGTTTTAATACACACAATTTCAAAGCGCCAACTTCACAAGCATTTATCTCGTAAAGGAAAACGATTCAGAATTACTGTAAAAACAAAAAATGCTCTATTTTTCATGAACTTTCCGAATATCTCAACCCGGAATAAATATACCTTAGGCTTTAAAATAAGGATTTTGTAAGAAACTAAAAATTGTACCGTTAAATGAACTTTCAAGAATTCAACATCATACCCATTTAATAAATTTAGGCTGATATCACTGGTAATGTTTATCATGTCTATTGCCGGATGTACTCTATGGATAATAATCTATGGAGAGAGTGAACTTTAATCATATAAACAATATTTTTGTCATATGTATTTATATTCAATTATTGTCAATTTTTTAGTGGTCTAATATATTTTGTGAATTCATTAACACCCGCAGGACGGCGTGAACAACTCTCGAGCTTATAACCTTTTGCACATTAATAAAGTTTTGTGCAAAAGATTGTGAATTCGAGTCCCTCTACCGTTGAATTGTTTTTGCCCATTTTTACATAGCGATGTTTTGGTGAAAAATGTTTCATGGAAATTGTTAAGCATGGTCAAACAAGCTCGAATAAACCGGAAATTTGAAAGAGTGTATCCGTGTATGTAGTCTTATTTATTTCCAAAAGGGAAGTTGGTTTTTATTAATAACTTTTTTCTCAAAATAAGAAGTCAAAGCATCTGACGTAAAACTAATTAAATTTCTTTGCATGTGTAGCCGTCCAAAATATTGGGCTGGCGGCGATTGGGGATTTGAACTGGGCTTACCTATAATATATTTATTAATATTATCCGTTCCCTTAGGCATTGAGCCAGCCCACACGTTTTTACGTTCACAAAATTTTTGAAATTTGCTGCTGTCACTTTTTATGCCATTTTTAATTGCCAAATTAACCGAATTGCGCCGTTGTTCTGAATAAATTTGTCCAAAAAATTGCGCGATTATCCTTTTATATCAAATTTGATTGACAAATTTTCCAAAAATTTGACCGTTTGGTCTCTAATAGCGACCATTATGAGCCAGCCACTGAATGAGGCCTCTTCCTGGCCAAGTCATTTCTCCCTTTATGCACATCGGTCTGTACTATTTCACTGGCTACACATGTAATATTATGAGACCGCCACAATTATGAAGAATTCCTGAAAAAACTTTGTAAACATGACGTTCTCAGATTTTTGATAAATTTCACATTATTCCGAACTTTTATTTCTGAAACTTAACAAAAGGTTTTAATGAATTTAGATGAATAATTTTTCTTTTTATTTTTAGAATCAATAAACATGCATGTCTTGTAATTTTTTTTAACTAGAATTTTTTGGAACGGCTTCCTTTGTTTTCATTGCCAGAAGGATCTCTTCAAGAAAGGAAATCGAAGTCCATTTGATGTCCTTATTTCAACTGATTATTTGTATAGAAAATAATATTAGAGATTTTTGATCAAATTTAATTCCTCCTATAAAACAGAGCAAGAGCTTGGTCTTTAATGAATAAAAAATAATTAACCTACAAGAGGTTAGGTGAAATTGTGTTGTAAACATTTATTTATAACGCTTAATTGAATATTCTATATTCTGGCGGTAAAGCCTCCGACTGTCTTGAGATTAGATTTTTATCGTTTTGTATAAAGTTATTTTTAGGACCATATGTATTCTATGTTTTGATTTCAAATATTATTTTTTTTGGTGTGATTTTTTCGTGAAATAGCTTATTTTTGCAGTTAACAAAATTTAAGCAATTTTATTCCAAACCAGCATCATTAAAAGAGCGTTGTTTGAGCTATCGCTCGTCCCAAACGGATCGATAAATTTTGAATTTTCTAATGTCGATCAATTTTTTTCAATAAATTTTTTTACTATTCAGGCAACATTTATCGAATAAGACTCTCCATGATCAATTTCATTATTAAAATAAAAGAAGTTTTTCCTCCCGTGTGCATCTAGGTGGAAGAAATTGAAAAAGTACTTCCACCCATCCGATCTCCACTATTTCTAAAAATGAGAAAGCACTATAAAGGCATTTCTTGGAATCAATTTTTTCATCTAGATGCACTAGGGAGGAAAAATTTCTTTTATTCGTTTCGATCGGGGAACAACAGTTGCGTAACATCCCCTTGTTAGGCTTACGCTTATGCTCAGGTTCAAGCTCAGGCTTAGATTTATGCTTATCTTATAGGTAGAGACCGCCACGTGAAAAAATTTTTTCTGAATTTTCGCGAAATTTTTTACTAAAAGTGTACAATATATATGTAGAAACAACTTTAATTAATATCATTGGCAAACTTTTGAGTAAAAAATCGAGAAAAATGAAAAAAGTTGTTAAAATCCATGTCACAACCGCAATTTAAAGAGGGTGTACTTTGTAGCTTAGATATTTTGGTGGGAAATGAAAACCCTTTGCTTATCATACTTCATGGCGCAATTAGTAAAGCGTTAGCTTTGCAATCAGAAATGGGTAGGTTCAATCCCTGTCTCCATCGAAATATTTTTGGTTATTTTAATAAATGTTCTTTTTACACGTTTTACAATTTTGTGATGGTCTTACCGGGTGTTACCGAGAGTTCTTTTCTCGAAATTTTTTTACAAAAATGTCTAGAATAATATGCAGAATATTTGTACATATGTACTTTCTTGTTCGAGTTATAGCTTTTTGAGATATTTCAAATTTACTGCTATTTTTTACTGTTTTAGTGGAAAAGTATCGATTTTGCAAGGGTCAAAAGTACCAAAAATTTGTCGATTTTCAAAAAAATTTTGTTAAAAAAAATTTTTCAAAAAAAATACTATTTTAGCAAAAAAATTCGAAAATTTGAGAGGGTCATATTTATCCCATTTTTTGAGGTCTTTTTTTAAAATATGGCGGTCTCTACTTATAGGCAAGAATAAAATTTGAACGCGTTTTTGATCAGGGAAAAAATCGAAGTATTTAAGTGATTAATCAATATTTTTATACGACTTCTTTAAGATCTTACAGAATTTAACTTAAGTCCTATAAAAATTATTGATTAATCGCTTCAATACACCTATTTTATCCCTCTTCAAAAAACGCGTTCAAATTTTAAATTCTTGCCTCGTCCCTTAAAAAAACAGTCAACCCTCGATTTAGTGACCCCAGGGGAGGGGTCACTAAAGTCAAAAATTCATGTTTTTTGCTATTTTCAAAAATTCGCATATTTCAAAAATTTGTTTGAAAAATGCCATTTTTAGACATTTTTTGCAAACTCATTTATGTGCTAATCGAAAAGTTACTAATAACCAAATTTTGTGTTTTCTATCATAAAAATCCAAATTTTCACTTTCCACACTAAATGAAATTCAACAGATTTATACAGAAATTTCCAACTTCGAAAATATTTCCGACGACTACCGACGGTTAGCGTTGGCATTTCCGAAGAATCTTTATGCGAATCTCGGGACAACTATAAATCCGATGCTTAGTTTTTGTGATCTTCCGTCAATCGTTTCAATAACCTGATTTTCAGGCAATGCTAATTCGCAATGCTTTTATTGCAAATTCCGGAATGGGGTCACTAAATCGAGGGTTGACTGTACCTAGAAAAGAATAAAGAAAATCTAGAAAACCTTGAAATTCCAGAAATCAAACATTTTCGATTTTCGCTTCAATACACCGATTTCTTCCCTGAACCAGGGTCAAGGAAGCGTTTTCAAGGTTCGGGAATGTGCGCAATCGATTCCCCGCCTAGACAAACCTAAGAATCGACGATTTTCTAATAAAAATCCGAAAATGTTTGATTTTCGCTTCAATACACTCACCCCATTCCCTGAATCAGGGTCAAGGAAGCATTTTCACACTTCGGGAATGCAGGCAATCGATTTCTCGCATAAAATTACCCTTAGAAAAGTCATTTTTGCAAAAATTCAAAAAAAATTTTTTCGGAAGTGCTGCTGCAAAGTTTACTTCCCTTTAAATCCAAATATAAAAACCGATCGTGTATTTATGAAAAAATGAGGGGGTGCGGAATCTATCTTGCTTGCTATTTTTCCTGTTAAACTTGCACATAATTTTAAGGGATTATTATGATACAAATTTAGACTAGACTATATAAGCAATTCTATAGAAATTCGAATTAAGCTCTATTGTCACAGAATATTAAAATTTAATAAGGAACTCAAATGTTCTCTATCGATTTGAGAAATCCGTTTTTTTAAGAGTTAGTTATTAGTCAGATACCTTCTCGTATAAGTCAATTATTTTGTATACAAACATTTTAGAACATTTTCTGACTGAAACAATTCCTAATGAATACCACAGACATTTACGGCATTATTCCCTTCAAACTTGTTGTAGACTATCGAATTATGATTCCCATTCAACTAGGAGTCTCACCGATCGCTATATTTCTTCATTCTATGATGATGTACATTATTTTCAAGAAGCGGAACAAATACAAAAACATATTTTATAAAATGATATTTGTCTTAAGCATCACCGATATATACTGGAGCTTCTATTTCATTTATCAGGGCATGTGTCTTTCTTTGGGCTATTGTTTATTTGGAGAAATTGGAAACATGATTATTGCTACAGTTGCCCAATATATGTTTTATTTATGCATGAATTTGGATCTATTAGTTGCAATCAATCGTTTCTCAGCTGTGATATTTTATGACAAGCATCAAAAACTATTTAGCCCCTTAATGGGAATAATTTATGTAGTATTCACTATAATAGTTTCGGCTGTAGAAAGCATACCAGCCTTTATGTATCGCATGAGATATGTAAGCAGTTGAAAATTTAGATGGGATAAAAATAGAGATATTCCTTTTCATGGACAAGTTTTTTTCCACGAAGATTTCAGACGTTCAAAGATGAGCCTAAGGCTTAGGCCTAAGCATAGTCTTATAAGGGCGTCACTCAACGGTTATTCTTCGATTGAAACGAAACCTTTTTTAAAGGTTTCGTTTTTAAACTCCATGATCGATTTCAGTATTAAAATAAAAGAAAGTTTTCCTCCCGTGTGCATCTAGGTGGAAAAAATTGATTCAAAGTTTTACCTTTATAGTACATTTTATCTAGATTTTTTAGATTTTGTCTAGATTTTCAAAAAATTTAAAATTTTCGTAGATTTTCTATCCAAAAATAAGTCTCAATTAAAAATATATTCAAAATTTTTAGTACCCAGAATTACAAACTTTTTCATTTATGAATCAACCATCTGTCGAATTCCAAAGTCTAGCCATGTGGATAGAAATGGGAGTCACTTATGTTGCTCATGCTATTCTTCTTCTGCTGTGAGTTTTTCTAAACTTATTTTGCCTCATAGCAATTCAATTAAACATTCTAATATACCGTTTTTAGATATTTTTGGTCTTTCTTAATCTCCAGAAGTCAATCGATGAAGACCATAGCTCATAAAAAAGAAAGACGGCTTTTAATTCAAGCCCTTTTTAGTGGCACTCCCTGTTTTATACTCATGACATTTCATCACCTTATTCGGTTTCCACTGTTGGAGTTGCTAGGCGGCGATTGGTGCATTTTAAATGGACCGATCGTCTATTTATGGTTTAATACGGAAATGCGTAACGACTTCATTGAGATCATTTGTTGGTGTTGTGGGATCTCAAAAAGAAATCAACCGAAGCAGGAATCGAGTCGGATCAGTTTGGCGAAAAAATCATCATATACGGATCTGGAAGAAATTTTTTTGTGATAAAAATTGTCTTTAAAGCTAATTTTGATTGTATAAAATGTATATGCTAAAGAACAAAAAAGAAGAAGCTAAATATAGTAGTCTAAGACATTAAAACTAAAGAAATAATAACTTTAAATCACATATAGGGTGGTCCAACAGGGGTCTGTACCAAACACCTCCCCCAAAAAATGTACCAAAACACTCCCTCCTCTCTTACGAAAAGAGAAGGGGGTGTTTTGGTACATTTTGGGGGAGGGGTGTTTTGAATAGATTTAATTTTCTACTCTTATAATCTTAATTTTCTCGAATTTTCATTTTTTTAAGATTCATATTCTTTAATTTTTGAACATTTAATCTTTGAGAATGAAACATTAAAATATGTCATTAACATTCTGAGACTTCAAATAACAATTAACCTAAAATTGCACCTTTTAATGTTGTTTGGTTGTCTTGTCGGCTACATTTAGTCTTTAAATTTATTAATTTTTCTAAATTTCTACATCATCGAAAAAAATTTCATTTTTCTCTTTTTTTTAAATTATTCGACAGTAATGGATTTATCAGAAGATCCCTCGCTAAATTTTGAACCTTCACAGCTAGATATAATGTGCAATGCTTCTATGAAAATCAGCTATCTTTATGGTTATGAAGGTTTAAATAAATTCCATTTCGACTTATGTCAAAAAATGACTTCCATCGAAGATGAACTTAGCCTATTTTTATTACATCTAATGCATATCCCTGTTATTACCCTAATAATTATAACTCTACTCGATAAAAATAAAGAAGATGTCAAATGGTTCGTATTTCACACCGCTGTACTTAACCTAATTCTCGGAATTTTTTGGGAGTTGGTTTTTGTCGTCCAAGATTTGCAAAGTTATGCTATTGTCTTGCTCATTGTGGATTTTAGTATGAATTTATCCGTAAACTCGATATTCCCCCTGGCTTTTACGCGATTTTTCTACCTCTATTTTTCAGATTATTACGAAAAAATTTTCACCTCGAAAACTTTGTTCCCTATAATATTAGCCTATGATTTGGTCAACATCGGTTTATTTTATCTCGATTCTAGAAATAATGAAAACAGTTTTATTATGCTCGGAGTCGATTTTTTCTTGTTAATTGGGACATTGACATGTTCGACTTTTGTTTTTCTAAAAATTCGAAAAATGATGGAATTAGTTGGAAACGACTCGAATTTTAATACCTATAATGATTT
>JAQGBS010000179.1:0-26639 GCA_034698545.1 Acrobeloides obliquus | reverse complement strand
TAGAAATTAGAAAAACTTTTGGAGTTACTACACAATAGTGGGGGGGGGGGGGGTATCTACGTGAGAAATTTTCAAAATTTTTTCTGGAAATGACCTCTATAGGAGTAAGATAAGAACATGCGGGGAATCCGAATTTGATATTTTCGAAGAGAAAAAAGGCTTTCTTGATTCAGGAAGGCCTATGTATTTAAGCGAAAAGTAGCAAAAATGCGATTTTTCGCTTAAATACACAGGCCTTCCTAAATCAGGAAAGCCTTTTTGCGCTTCGAAAATATTAAATTCGAATTCCCTGCATGTTTTTACCCCTAAAGGGGTCATTTCCAGAAAATTTTTCTAATGGGTAGTCCCCCCTCTATTGTGTAGTAGCTCTAAACTTTTTTTCGATCTTTTCACTTGGAATCAGAACCGTAGCTACTTGGGAGTCCCGTGGGCCCGGGGCCGCCCCCAAAACCCAAAATAGTCCAAAAATTTTCCTAATGGTACCCCCTTATATTTTAGTCAAAATTTTGACAAAAGGAGGAGCGCCCCAAAATAGGTTCCCTTCATACGGGTCTCCCGGGACCAAGGGGTAAAAAATCGAATTTTCAAAAAGTTCTCCAAATCTGATGATTTTTGTACTCGGGGTGGGAGCTCGACACGGAAAACTCGAATATGAAAGAATTTTTGGACTTCGACCGCAGGAAAGAGCCAAATTGGACATTTTATTCAAATTTTCAGGAATGTACTCCCTGGCCGATTCGACCACTTTGTGCAATCAAAATCAAAAAATTCCTTCAGATTCGTGTTCCCTATAGCCGAAAACCCCCGTGTACAAAAAATCAGTCGATTTGGAGATTCAATTTTATTACCCCTTGGTCCCCCAAGCGAAAATTTTTTCAAAAAATGTCGATTCCATAGAAATTTTTTCGATTTTCGCGTCAATACATCAACTCCATTCCCTGAATCAGGGTCAAGGAAGCATTTTCAAACTCACCCTGTATATTAAAGCGAAAGCTTGTATGAAAATTTAAAAAATATCAAAATATTTTTAAATATTTTTTTGGCATTGAAAAGATTGTTTGAATTTTATAAAATTATATAGGATGTCTAGAAGGGAGGGAAAAGTTGAGATTTGGGTTTAAAACAAAGAACACGGTTTTAAACACGAATAAAATGATTAAAACATATAAAAAATTCATACCAAAAAATATCTCATACGATTTTGGATTTTGGTGTCCAAGATTCCTTCAATAACATACGATCTATGTACGTCAGAAGGCTCACGTATATTTGCCATAAAATTTATTAGATTGCTATAAAAATATTTAAAAAAATCAAAATTTTAAAAATATTCTTTTAAATAAAAATAATATTTTTATTTTAAAAAATTCAATTTTTTAGTTTTTATAAATTCTTTTTACAGTTGCGGACAAAAGTCTTGCCGCCCCCTAAAGGAAGGGGGGGCAAGACTTAAGGGGGTGGCAAGACTTTTGTCCGCAATTGTAGGTAAAAATTAAGTAAATTTGAAAATCTTTCACAAAATCTTTTAAAACTTCCTTTCAAGTTATTAAAGTTACAATCGATGCAAGGTACAAATCGATGCGACTATTTTTTCCCTCGCATAAAAAGTTGGCAAAATGTCGTCGATGAAATTATAAGTTTTCGCTTCGATGCATAAACTTTTTTAAATGAAAGCTTTGTATTATTACAGTAGCCCTTCAAACAATCGTTTCTTTATTTAAAATGAATTTGAAAGGAATGGAAATAGCCCAATTCAGTTACACTAACATGGAATAAAGAATCTTTGAAAAGGGTCATTATAAAACTTGATGTAATAGGTGTGATGGAACAGTGGCAGTGTTTTATCCAAGATTTTTTTCATGGTACATCAAAATCCCGATCCTAGTTGTCGACAACATTTTGATCAAAAACATAAGGGGCAAATTGAAAAATCCATTCAAGATTTTCGAGATAATGCTATTTCACAAATAAGAACTTTTCCAAAACATAGGATAAATTTGATATTTTTAAATATAAAAAATTAAAATTAGGTATACAATGCAGACACAGTTTTTTTAGGGTCGCCGTGGCGACCGTACCACGCAAAAAGGGGTAAAAATACATCAAGACAACCGCGCAAAAGGGGTGACCACCGCGCAAAAAGGATGACGACCACCGCAAAGAAGGGTGGCCACCGCGCAAATTACAAAATTTTGGCGACCCTAAAAAAAGTGTGACTGCAGATCAACTTGGTATTGCGCTCGAAGTGGTAAGTGGACGTACGCTAACAGAGACCTTTTGGATGTTTTTAGAATTTTTTTTAGCACTTAGATGGGAGAGGATATATGTATCCCCTTTTTTGGCCCTTGGGGGGTACATGTACCCACGGTATAGCACTGGACAGTGGCATACTTGTGTGCAAAACACTCCTCTCTGAAAATTTTTGGGTAGGGACTTCGGTCTGCAAATTTTTTGTGGGTTGGTACATTTTGACCTCTGAGAGACCACCCACGACGACTTTTTGTTGGAGGAAATTCAAAATTTTAAAAACAATTCATGCTATTCGGCTCACCTCGGTGAGACGAGTAGAACAAATACCATAAGTCGATCCTCATACAAATAACATCTACTTTAACTTAAAGTCCATTTCCGCCGCCAATGGGAAAAAGTCCGAGGGCGATGGTCAAGTGGTTCAAGGCGCCGCCCGTCCGACCTGGCAAGTTAAGCAACGTTGGGCCCACAGGTTCAATCCCACTAGGGCAAAATTTTGATTTAAAAAAATTCTTTTACAAAGAATGGAGAAAAAATTGTTGCTCCATTTTTTGTAAAAGAATTGTTTTGAAAATCAAAATGTTTACCCTAGCGGGATTGAACTTGCGGGCCCAACGTTGATTAACTTACCAGATCTGATGAGCACGCTTCGAAAATTCGCACAATCGATTTTTCGCTTAGAAATTATCCTAAAAAGTCGGTTTTTAGAAGAAAATCGGAAATTTTTTTTCAATTTTTTGAAAATAAGCCATAAATGTTACGCCCCTTTAAAACCATCAGGGTGGGTAGTTTTTGGTAGTTGGTAATATTTGCCCCTCCCTCCTACTTGCTCTCTAGATCTTTCATAAAAAATTCGCTTAAGTCTACATTGAACACTTTTAAACTTGTTACTATGACAAGTAATTGATTAATTGACGTACACATAGATAATTTAATATAAAAAATCAAGAAATAACAAGAAATGAGTTTTTCAATTGGTTTTGAAAATGCCTTGGGTAGACCCTAAAAGCGATCCAGGTAGTTATTCTCGGGAACCCCGACGTTCATCGACTGACTTGAAAAAACATAAATATAAATTCACGGATTTTTTTCGCTGCTTTTTACGTTGTTGCTTTGTAAGTTTTTTAATTGAAAAAAATCGAGCAAGAAATTATTTTCAGCTACGTGATGGAAGTAAAAATTATTTTGTGATAGGTGGTCTATTTGTTACATTGTTATTAGCAATGGGTTTAACATTGGTAATATTGCTTTCTTCAAAGACTGTGGATAATGGCAAAGACGATGTTTTTCAGTGTAGGTTCTCTTTCCTCTCCCCCGCCCCCACAACCACCCACTTTTTAGAAAAAGGTATTACAGTGTTCCCTTGATATAGTGACACCAGGGGGTATCGAGGGAGCACTGTACAGTGTAATTTGAAAGGGTATTTGAAATTGAGAATGTGACAGATAACCGTCATAATGGCGGGAAAAAGGGGGTGTCATTATATCGAGGGAGCACTGTACCTATCACTTGGAGGTGGGTTGGGTTAGGGTGGGAGGGAAGTAGTAGCGACGTAGCAAGGGATATGTGAGTAGGCGATAAAACATTATAAATCATAAGTATACCCCCTTATAAATTTGTTATCAAATCAAAAAAATATCATTTTTGACCAAATTTTGGATGACCGCCCCACCATTGCAAATTGCCTCTACCGTTCTGACATGTCTGGCTACGCCACTAGTGGAGGGGGGGGGAGTAAAATTTACCTAATTTTAAAATTTTTATAGCCTGCTCCTGCTCGATGGACATTGCACTAGATTTTACATACAGTCTTACATCAGACGAATTTGAATGGGAAAAAGAATATGTTACCTATTATTTGCCTATGTTCAATCCTTATTTAGATGATGATGAGTCCACCGTTATATATTATTGTGATAGTAATGATCATTGCGCAAAGTGGCCTACACGTAATGTTAAACAAACAACCGGAAAATATTTGAAAAGTCAAAAACTGCTGAAACAAAAACAAGTTCGTGGAGTACTAGATAATCTTGGAGGGTAAGTAGTGGCATGGTGGGGAGGGGAATGATGTGTCCAGGAAGGGGTCCGAGAGAATATGCTCATAATAGGTCGTGTCCCCCTCCAACTTGCCGATGGCTCGAAAAAGCATAATATTCCCATCCTTTTTTGTGTTTAGAATTCTTTTGACCATGGTCGGTTCATTATGGAGTCTTTGTCAAGGTGCAGGTGAAACAGAAATTAGCAAATGCATGAATTATACACCATACAACAATCTAGTTTTTATGGGAAATCCATCGATAAATCCTCCACCCGAGCCATATAATTTGGATGTTTCTGGATATACTTATAATGGGTCAACAATATTTGATTATGTCCACCATTTTGCTCATGGGTTAACTGGCGAAAATAGACTAGTTGTTGTTTTGTTAAAAAATGAAGTATATTTATTAATGATCATCAAGCAAGGGTGCTATAGGCCGGGCATCGGTCTAGGCACGATTCGGGCCGGGCCCCTGCCCATTGACCGGGGCTGGGCCCCCAGCCAATGGGCAGGGACTGGGCTACGATAAAAATTTGGCCGGGATTAGGCTACGATTTTTTTAGCCAAGCCATAAAAAATGCGTTCTTTTAACACCTTTGTCTCCAAGGGGTAAAAAAATTTGAATTTACAAAATTTTTTACAAATCGTATGAATTTTTTTATTCATGGATTTCAACATGGGGAACTCGAATCTGAAGAAATTTTCATTTTGACCAATGGCCTACTTATGTTACTAATTTAGTCATATGACAAATGGAATCAAACAAATCTACAACAATGGTTAGACGCTGGCATAAAAGTGGTACCATACAATGCAAATCAAACTGCACTAACATATGAAATAAGGAATCAGTTGTTATGTGATAAAGATAGTGTAGAAGTTTATATTTGGCCTGGTGATGATCATAACTCGACTTCTTTAACTAAATCCACTTATAAATCTTCTAAAAAAACTACGTTTGAAACAACAACACCTACTTTACCGACTAGAAAAAATGCTAATAGAGGATAAAGTAATAGATTGATGATGTGTCTGTTAATCTATAGATTTGTTGATAAAAAAGATTTTTTTATAAAATACTCCTTATCCCCCTCCCTAATGCCACTGATCGAAATTATAGGGTTCCCAAAAAATGACAATTTTGCGTTTTTGCACGTTTTTTATTTTCGCCAATATAACCATATAGGGGGTTTTTATATGCGCGCATTGCCGCATGAGGTGTGCCGTCTTATAAAATGTGGGCAGAACGGGCCGCTGCGGATGTTATTGTCCACAAGACTTGCTGCTCTTTTGAAACGGTGCGTAAGAATACACCTAGACAGAGAAAACGATGTCACTACACTAGATGAATTGATGACAGCGATGATCAAAGGTGATCAGATAATGCAAGGTTTTACGTTAAAATACGTGATGGTGATACCATGTATTAGGACATGGCCATACATATCATACTTCTGATGTTGAAAGTTTGGGAAATCGTGAGCGTTTGAAAATTATAAAAGCTGAGCACACACCAGCTAGCTGGTGTGTATTGGAACGAGAAACCGGGAGGTAGAAGGACTCATCTCCCTCATAGATGAAAAGATCCACCGCAAGGGTTTCAACTCTTTTCAACATATCATGGCCATCCCTCCACCGGCTACTCAAAATCAACCGCTAAAGCACCGTATTTTTTGAATTGTATGATGTCTGGCTGTTCGCTTCAATACATTTCCTTGATTTAGTGGCGTAGGGAGAAGGGTTGGCTAGGGGGTTGTTTGATGTTTCGAAACTTTATGTTTTTGAGGATATTGACTTTTTAGTCGAATTTTGTCGATTAAAACCATCCAGGATGGATAGTTGTTGGTAGTTGGTAATATTTGCCTCCTCCGACTTTTTTGCATCGATCTTTCTAAAAACTAACTCATGTAAATTTACAAATGCCTTGGGTAGAGCCTAAAAGCGACTTTTAAATTTGTTACTATGACAAATAATTGGTAATTGACGTATACATGGATAATTTAATATAAAAAATCAAGAAATAACAAGAAAACCCATGACTTTTTCAATGTTTTTGAAAATGCCTTGGGTATATCCTAAAAGCAATCCAGATGTTTATTCTCGGGAATCCCGACCTTCATCAACTCATTCTGACTTGCCAAAAAATGAATTTAAATTGACAGATTTTCCTTACTACTTTGTAAGTTTTTTAATATAAAAAATCGAGCAAGAAATTATTTTCAGCTACGTCATCGAAGAATAACTTATTTGGTGATAGGTTGTATATTCGTATTAGCAATGGTTTCATCATTGATAATATTGCTTTCTTTAAAGACGATGGGTCAAGTTGTTGTTCAGAGTAGCACTTCAACGATGGATAAAGTTGTTTTTCAGTGTAGGTTCTCTTCCCTCTCGATCCCCCTTACAACCACCCACTTTTTAGGAAAAGGTATTACCTATCACTTGGTGGTGGGTTGGGGGAGGCAGCAGTAACGTAGCAAGGGAAAGACGAGGAGGCAATAAAATATTATAAATCATAAGGATACCTCTTTATAAATTTGTTATAAAATCAAAAAAATATCATTTTTGACAAAATTTTGGATGACCGCACCTACCGTTCTAACATGACTGTCTACACCACTGGTGGGGAAGGGGGAGGTAAAATTTACTTAACTTTAAAATTTTTATAGCCTGCCCCTGCAAGATGGACATTACACTAGATGTTACATACAGTCTTACACCAGACGAATTTGAATGGGAAAAAGAATATGTTACCTATTATATGCCTATGTTCAATCCTTATTTAGATTATGACATGTCCACGAGTATATATCATTGTGACAGTAATGATCATTGCTCAAAGTGGCCTACACGTACAGTTAAACAAACCACCGGACAATATTTGAAAAATCAAACAGTGCTGAAACAAAAACAAGTTCATGGAGTACTAGATGATCTTGGAGCGTAAGCAGTAGCATGGTGGGAGGGGGAGGATGACGTGTCCAGGAAGGGGACAGAGGGACATGTTACCAAACTAGAAAAATGGCATTTCTGGTCAAAATTCAATAGAAAAATGTGATTTTTACCTAGTTGCCAATAATATTTCCATTCTTTTTTGTGTTTAGGATTATTTTGAACATGGTCGGATCATTATGGGCTCTTTGTGAAACTATAGTTGAAACGGACTTTAGCAAATGCATGAATTATAAACCATACAATAATCTAGTTTTTATGGGAAATCCACCGAAAAATCCTCCACCCGAGCCAATGAATCTGAACGTTTCTGGATATACTTATAATAGAACAACAACATTTGATTATGTCCACCATTTTGCTTATGGGTTAGCTGGCAAAAATAGACTAGTTGTTGTTTTGTTAAAAAATGAAGTATATTTATTAATGATTACCAAACAAGGGTTTTATGGACCGGGTCCCAGACTGGGCAAGATGCGGGCTGGGGTTCAGCACATAAAAAATGGGCGACTAGGCTACGATTTTTTTAACCAAGCCGTAAAAAATTGCGTTCTTTTAACACCTCTGTCTTCAAGGGGTAAAAAAATTCGAATTTGTAAAAATTTTTTACGAATCGTGTAAATGTTTGAATTTATGGGTTTCGACATGGGGAACTCGAAACTGAAGAAATTTTTTATTTTAACCAATGGCTATGCATACTATTAACTAATTTAGTCATATGACAAATGGAAGGAAACAAATTTACAACAATGGTTAGACGCTGGCATAAAAGTGGTACCATACAATGCAAATCAAACTGCACTAACATATGAAATAAGGAATCAGTTGTTATGTGATAAACATAGTGTAGGAGTTTATACTTGGCCTGGTGATTATCATAACTTGATTTCTTTACGTACATCCACTTCTAAATCTTCTTTAAAAACTACGTTTGAAGCAACAACACCTACTTTAACGACTAGAAAAAATGCTAATAGAAGATAAAGTAATAGATTGATCATGTGTCTGTTAATCTATAGATTTGTTGATAAAAAAGATTTTTTTACTGCTTATCTCCCCTCTAATGCCACTAATTGAAATTATAGGGTACCCTAAAAAATAACAATTTTGCGCGTTTCTTATTTTCACCAATATAACCATATAGGGGGTTTTCTATGCGAGAAATCGATTCCGCGCATTGCCACATGAGGTGTGCCGTCGGCATAAATGTGGGCAGAACGGACCGCTGCGGACAGGCACGTAGGGAGGGGAGAGGAGCAATCCGGACAATTACCCCGTCAGGAAATCCTGGCTGCGGATGTTATTGTCCACGAGTCTGGTCACTTCATTGCCGATAGACTTGCAGCTCTTTTGAAACGCCGTGTATGAATACACCTAGACAAAGGAAACGATGTCACTACACTAGCTGAATTGATGATAGAAATGATCAAAGTTGGTCAGATAATGCAAGGTTTTACGTTAGTACAAATTATGAAGCCGTTGAATTTTCGGAAAATGGCGATATGAGAGTATGGCGATACTATGTATGGCCATACATATCATACTTCTGATGTTGAAAGTTTGGGAAATCGTGGGCGTTTAAAAATTATAAAAGCTGAGCATACTCCAGCTAGCTGGTACTGGAACGAGAAACCGGAAGGTAGAAGGACTCATTTCCCTCATAGATGAAAAGATCCACCGCAAGGGTTTCAACTCTCTTCAACATTCATGGCCATTCCTCCACACAGCTACTCAAAATTAACCGCTAAAGCACCGTATTTTTTGAATTTTATGATGTCTGGCTGTTCGCTTCAATACATTTTCCCTAATTCAGTGGTGTAGGGAGAAGGTTTGGCTAGGGGATTGTTTGCTGTTTCAAACCTTGACATTTCGAAAACTTTATGTTTTTGAGGATATTGACTTTTTAATCGAATTTTGTCGATTAAAACCATTCAGGATGGGTAGTTTTTGGTAGTGGGTAATATTGCCCCCCTCCGACTTTTTTGCATCTAAATCTTTCATAAAAAAATAACTCGTGTAAATCTACAAATGCCTTGGGTAGAGCCTAAAAGCGACTTTTAAATTTGTTACTATGACAAATAATTGGTAATTTACGTATACATAGATAATTTAATATAAAAATAAAAAAATAACAAGAAAACCAATGACTTTTTCAATTGGTTTTGAAAATGCCTTGGGTAGATCCTAAAAGGGATCCAGATAGTTATTCTTGGGAATCTCGACCTTCATCGACTCATTCTGACTTGCCAAAAAATGAATTTAAATCGACAGATGTTCCTTTATACTTTGTAAGTTTTTTACTATAAAAAATTGAGCAAGAAATTATTTTCAGCTACGTCATCGAAGAATAACTTATTTGGTGATAGGTTGTATATTCGTATTAGCAATGGTTTCATCATTGATAATATTGCTTTCTTTAAAGAAGATGGATCAAGTTGTTGTTCAAAGTAGCACTTCAACGATGGATCAAGTTGTTTTTCAGTGTAGGTTCTTTTCCCTCTCCATCCCCCCACAACCACCCACTTTTTAGGAAAAGGTATCACTTGATGATGGGTTGAGGGGGGAGGTGGCAGTAGCATAGCAAGGGAAAGACGAGGAGGCGATAAAACATTATAAATCATAAATACCCCCTTATAAATTTGTTATAAAATCAAAAAATATTGTTTTTGACCACATTTTGGATGACCGCCCCCATTATTGCAGATCGCCCCTACCGTTCTCACATATCTGGCTACGCCACTGGTGGGAAGGGGGAGGTAAAATTTACTTAATTTTAAAATTTTTATAGCCTGTCCCTGCATGATGGACATTACACTAGATGTTACACACAGTCTTACATCAGACGAATTTGAATGGGAAAAAGAATATGTTACCTATTATATGCCTATGTTCAATCCTTATTTAGATGATGATATGACCACCAGTATATATTATTGTGATAGTAATGAACATTGCGCAAAGTGGCCTACACGTAATGTTAAACAAACCACCGGAAAATATTTGAAAAGTCAAAAAGTGCTGAAACAAAAACAAGTTCATGGAGTACTAGATGATCTTGGAACGTAAGCAGTAGCATGATGGGGAGGGATGACTGTCCAGGAGGGAAGTAGAGGGAACATGCTCCCAAACTGAAAATTTCATGGCATTTTTGGCCAAAATTCGATAGAAAAATGTGATTTTTACTTAGTTGACTCTAAATCAAGATCCTGGATACGCTACTGGAGAGAGGAGGGGGGGGGGGGGGGTACTCCTGATACTTATCCCTCTTTCCTCCATGGATGTTCTAAGTCAGTGTTTAAAGGCCCCTCCCTCAAAATTCGAGTGTCGTGCTAGTTGTCTTTTTTTGAAAAATCGTCTTAGTTGACTTTTTTCTAAAAAACTACAAAAATCGCATTTTTTGTGCAAAAGCGAGGCAAAAATTGTCATTTTTTATTGAAAAAATAGACATTTTTTCAAAAAATTTTCAAATTTTTCTATAGTGAGTGCCAAAAATTTTGGGACCCATTATGGGAATAGAAGAATAATAGTTCATGATCCCCTCCAACTTGCCAAAGGATCGAAAAAGCATAATATTTCCAACCTTTTTTGTGTTTAGAATTATTTTGAACATGGTCGGAACATTATGGGCTCTTTGTGAAACTGTAGTTGAAACAGACTTCAGCAAATGCTTGAATTATACACCATACCCATACAATAATCTAATTTTTATGGTAAATCCATCGAAAAATCCTCCACCTGAGCCAATGAATTTGAATGCTTCTGGATATACTTATAATGGGTCAACAACATTTGATTATGTCCACCATTTTGCTTATGGGTTAGCTGGCGAAAATAGAATAGTTGTTGTTTTGTTAAGAAATGAAGTATATTTATTAATGATTACCAAACAATGGTTCTATGGGCCGGACCTCATACTGGGCAAGATGCGGGCTGAGGTCCAGCACGTAAAAAATGGGCCGCTACTAGGCTACGATTTTTTTTACCAAGCTGTAAAAATTGCGTTCACCTCTGTCTCCATAGGGTAAAAATTCGAATTTGTAAAGTTTTTTACAAATATGAATTTTTGTATTCATGGGTTTGACATGGGGAACTTGAATCTGAAGAAATTTTTTATTTTGACCAATGGCCTAATTATTATCAAATTTAGACATATGACAAATGGAAGGAAACAAATTTACAACAATGGTTAGACGCTGGCATAAAAGTGGTCCCATACAATGCAAATCAAACTGCACTAACATATGAAATAAGGAATCAGTTGTTATGTGATAAAGATAGTGTAGGAGTTTATATTTGGCCTGGTAATGATCATAACTCGACTTCTTTAACTAAATCCACTTCTAAATCTTCTAAAAAAACTACTTTTGAGACAACAACACCTACTTTAACGACTAGAAAAAATGCTAATAGAGGATAAAGTAATAGATTGATCATGTGTCTGTTTATTTATAGATTTGTTGTAAAAGAGATTTTTTATGAAATATTCTTTACCCCTCCCCCCCCCCCATTCACTGATCGAAATTACAGGATACCCCAAAAAATGACAATTTTGCGATTTTTGCACGTTTTTTCACCAATACAACCATATAGGGGTTTTTTGTATGCGAGAAATCGATTGCCGCATGAGGTGTGCCGTCTTATAAAATGTGGACAGGACGGATCGCTGCGGATGTTATTGTCCATGAGTCTAGTCACTTCATTGCTAATAGACTTGCTGCTCTTTTGAAACGGTGCGTAAGTATACACCTAAACAAGAAATACACCTTTTAGAATACACCTTTTCCCTGATTCAATTATAAAAGCATAGAGTTTTCGAGCATAAGTTCTTGACTTTTTAAGCACGATTTTTGTGAAATTCGAATTTCTGAGAACACAAATCTTTAAAAAGTTTGATCAAAAAGTTATTAATCCAACTAGAAGAAAATAATTTGTCATTTATCCTTTCTTCGACTTACAGATTTTTGATCATAAAACTTGTTCATTTAGCTGTGAAAATAAAGAATAAAAAATTTTCAACAATTCATAATTGTTGAAAATTATCTAATTGGAGATTATTTATAAGTTTGTGCCATTTAAATTTGTTGGATACGTCATAGCAATCTACTCAAACATTTCCACTTCTTCAATAGATATGTTTCGTACTATATGTATATAGTCGAGGGATATATGCTGGTTTTATTTGGAGGAGGAAAAGGGGGGGGGTCATCTAGAGATGTTACATTGCCACGAAAACGTCGCATATGCCACGTTTTTGGACTTTTTGTTGAACGTTTTTTAAAGCAAAGATTAAATTCATTCGGATCGATAATTTCAATAAATTTTGAGTAAACAATTTGATTTTTGAGAAAAATTTGATTTTGAGAAAAAATTCAATTTTTGAACAAACTTTCGATTTTCAACCAAAAAAAATACCACGTAAATGCCACGTTTTGGCATGGTGTTTGCCACTTTTTATATTTTGACATCTAACATCCCTAGGGTCGCCCAGGGAAAATTCTTTTGAAAATTTTTCTGGAAAGACCTCTCAAGGGGTAAAAACATGCGGGGAATCCGAATTTGACATTTTCGAAGCAAAAAACACTTCCCAGGTTTAGGGAAAGCCTGTGTATTGAAGCAAAATTTCGAAACATAGCATTTTTGCGACTTTTCGCTTCAATACACATGTCTTCCTGAATCAGGGAAGCATTTTTTCGCTTTGTATATGTCAAATTCGGATTTCCCACATGTTTTGAGGGACACTTTTTGGGGAAAGTCTCGAATTTCAAAAATTCCAAATCGTCTGAATTTTTGTGTTCTATGGTTTTCGATATGGGAACTTGAATGTAAAGGACTTTTTTGATTTTGACCACTTTAAGTTACCCCTACGAGTGTAGATTCATAAAGGCTAAAAATTCATATTAGTGTTAATTTTATGCGAGAAATCTTTTGTGTGCATTCCCAAAGCTTGAAAACGCTTCCATGATTCAGGGAAATAAGAGTGTGTATTGAAGCGAAAATCAAAAATTTTTCGATTTTCACTTCAAACGCTTGCTTGACCCTTGTTCAGGGAATGGGGTGAGTGTATTGAAGCGAAAATCAAACATTTTTGGATTTTTATGAGAAAACCGTCGATTTTTAGGCTTTTCTAGGCGGAGAATCGATTGCACACATTCCCGAAACATGACAACGCTTCTTTGACCATGTTTCAGGGAAGTAAATGCTTCCTTAAGCGATCCTTTAGCCAAGATAAACGATACGAAAAAATTCAAAATTTTGAATAAAATCGCTAAAGGAAGCACTTGCAGTCCCTGGTCAAAGAAGCATTTTCATGCTTCGGGAATGCGCGCAATCAATTTCTCTTTTTTTCTACCCCCAATAGGGTCATTTTTGCACCCCCCCCCTCTCTTTAAAGGGGGAAGAGGTGCACGGCTAGTACGCTTCTTGAAATTTTTTTGTCCAAATTGGCTGATTTTTCGTACTTGGGGGTTTTCGGTCAAATGAAATCAATTGGCGCAAGTCTCGAGTTCCATAAACATTTTTATGACCCCCATGGGGTACCCCTATCGGGGTACCCCATGTTCGAAAACCCTCAAATACCAAAAATCAGCCAATTTAGAGAAAATTTTTTTCGAGAAACGTACTAGGCGTGCATCCTTTTTAAGTTTTTCGATTTTTTGCTTCTAAAAAACGCTTCTCAAATCAATTACATCAGTTTTTTTTAAAATGACTTGGGTAGAGCCTAAAAGAGATCCAGATAATTATTCTTGGGAATCCCGACGTTGCTTTTTACGTCGTTGCTTTGTAAGTTTTTTAATTTAAAAAATCGAGCAAAAAATTATTTTCAGCTACGTGACAGAAGAAGAAATTATTTTGTGATAGGTGGTATATTTTTTATATTGCTATTAGCAATGGGTTTATCATTGATAATATTTCTTTCTTCAAAGACGGTGGATAATAGATCTTTCAAAGACGATGTTTTTCAGTGTAGGTTCTCTTCTCTTTCCAACCCCCGACCCACCACAACCACGCACTTTTTAGGAAAAGGTATTACCTATCACTTAGTCGTGGGTTGGGGAGGGAGGTGGTAGCGGCGTAGCAAAGGATAGGCGAGTAGGCGATAAAATAAAATCAAAAAAAGTGTTATAAAATAATTAAAAAAATCATTTTTGACAACATTTTGGATGACCGCCTCCAATTATTGCAAATCGCCCCTACCGTTCTAACATATCTGGCTACGCCACTGGTGGGAAAGGGGAGGTAAAATTTACTTAACTTTAAAATTTTTATAGCCTGCTCCTGCAAGATGGACATTACACTAGATGTTACATACAGTCTTACATCAGACGAATTTGAATGGGAAAAAGAATATGTTACCTATTATATGCCTATGTTCGATCCTTATATAGATAAGGATGAGTTCACCATTATATATTATTGTGATAGTAATGATCATTGCGCAAAGTGGCCTACACGTACAAACAAACAAACTACCGGGGAATATTTGAAAAGTCAAAAAGTGCTGAAACAAAAACAAGTTCATGGAGTACTAGATATCTTGGAGCGTAAGCAGTAGCATGATGGGAAGGGATGACGTGTTCAGAAAGGGAGCAGAGGGAACATGCTCCCAAACCGAAAATTTCATGGCACTTTTGGCCAAAATTCGATAGAAAAATGTGTTTTTACTTAGTTGCTTCTAAATCAAGATCCTGGATACGCTACTGGATAGGGTACTCCTGATATTTACCCTCTTTCACATGAAAAAATAGACATTTGTTCAAAAAATTGAAAAAAGTCTATTTGGGTGTCAAAAAAATTTTGGTACCCATTATGGAAGGAAGGTTGAAGGAGAATAGGTCGTGTCCCCCTCCAACTTGCTGAAGGCCCGATAATATTCCCAACTTTTTTGCATTTAGAATTATTTTTAACATGGTCGGAGCATTATGGAGTCTTTGTGAAGGTGTAGTTGAAACAGACTTTAGCAAATGCGTGAATTATACACCATACCCATACAATAATCTAATTTTTATGGTAAATCCATCGAAAAATCCTCCACCTGAGCCAATGAATTTGAATACTTCTGGATATACTTATAATGGGTCAACAACATTTGACTATGTCCGCCATTTTGCTTATGGGTTAGATGGCAAAAATAGAATAGTTGTTGTTTTGCTAAAAAATGAAGTATATTTATTAATGATCACTAAACAAGAGTGCTATGGGCCAGGCCCCGAACTGGGCACAATTGGACCGGAGCTCAGCACGTAAAAAATGGGCCGCGACTAGGCTACGATTTTTTTACCAAGCTGTAAAAATTGCGTTCTTTTAACACCTCTGTCTTCATAGGGTAAAAATTTGAATTTGTAAAATTTTTTTTATAAATATGAATTTTTGTATTCATGGGTGTCGACATGGGGAACTCAAATCTGAAGAAATTTTTTATTTTGACCAATGGCCTATGCATGTTATTAACTAATTTAGACATATGACAAATGGAAGGAAACAAATTTACAACAATGGTTAGACGCTGGCATAAAAGTGGTACCATACAATGCAAATCAAACTGCACTAACATATGAAATAAGGAGTCAGTTGTTATGTGATAAAGATAGTGTAGGAGTTTATACTTGGCCTGGTGATTATCATAACTCGACTTCTTTAACTAAATCCACTTCTAAATCTTCTAAAAAAACTACTTTTGAGACAACAACACCTACTTTAACGACTAGAAAAAATGCTAATAATAGAGGATAAAGTAGTAGATTGATCATGTGTCTGTTTATTTATAGATTTGTTGATAAAAAAGATTTTTTATAAAATATTCCTTACCTCCCCCTAATGCCACCGAAATTACAGGGTACCCCAAAAAATAACAATTTTGCGCTTTTTGCGCGTTGTTTTATTTTCACCAATATAATCATATAGGGGTTTTCTATTAGCGAAAATAGGCTAATACAGGGTCAGAGAAGCGTTTTTAAGGATAGGCAATGCACGCAATTGGTTTCTCACAATGCAAAAACACCGAGTTCCCTAAGCATAAGCCTAGACTAAGATACAGCGTACCAAAATTTCGAAAAGGTTTAGACAAAGGTCAAAATCTTAATAAAATTTAGCCAATCGATTCAGCTCGCTGAGCGCTTCAAGAATAGTACCATATCATGGGGGTTTTGTGGGGTTTACCCATGGCCGAGTGGCTAAAGCTCTCAGCATTAACTTATAGGGCACAGGTTCAATCCCGCTTCCAGAAGCCATTTTATTATTTTGTTGTCAAATTTTATGAAATGTTTTTAGGTTTATCTTTCACATCGATTGGGGAACTTAAGAAATCGGTTCAAAAACTTTTTAATAAAAAAACAAAAAAATACAAAAAAGTTGTTTAAGGCTGTCGGAAATATATCTATCTCGTGATTAATGCGCTTGATCTTTATTGTGCCTTAAAAAATTCTGATTAAAAAATTTATTCATTCAACTAAAAGAAAATAATTCGTTCTTGCAGACGCCCTCGTGCTCGTGAGATTTTTAACCATGAAACTTGTTAAATTTCCTGTGAAAACTAAGGAATAAAAAATTTCAACACTGAATTTAAATAAAATTTTTTACAAGTCTGTGTCATTTATATTGTTGCCGTTTACACGGTCGTTTGATGTTTCGAAACGTTGTTTATTTTTTTTAGGATTTCTCCGGGCATACAAAGTTAATAATGATAGTTTTGGTGTCGTTAGAAAGCTAGATTTCGTAGCAATCGAATGCCACCAAAATCATACCATAACTCTTTCTGGTTGCGGAGATATTGCATAATTAGTAAAAAATGTCGAAAAAACTGACATTTTTTTACTAATTATACAATATCTCCACAACCAGAAAAAGTTATGGCATGATTTTGATGTCATTCAATTGCTACGAAATTCATCTTTCTAACGACACCAAAACTATTAGGATTGGCTTTGTATTTCAGAAGAAATTCTCAAAAACATACAAAACGTTTTGAAACATCAAACGATCGTTTAGGCCATGACAATCTATTCCAACATCTCCACTTCTTCGATGGATTATGTTTCTTACTACATGTACATTGTGGAGGGCTACATGTTATTTGTTTTAAATTTGTTATTCGCATTAATTATTATTCGAAGAAAAAAGTTATCGTCACAAAAGGAGTGTATTATCTATTTGGGGAACGTCTTATATGATTCATTTTATGGATTGGGGTATGCGGTTGCTGGCACTTTTAGAATTAGTATATTTTTGACGGAAACTTGTAAGTTTGGGGTAAACCAGAGAGCACAATAATCCAAAAACCATGGTCTTGGGGCAGTGGTATAGCAAAAGGATGGGATGTAAATGTCCCTCCCTTTGCACGGCGCAGCAAAATGATGGGATGTAAATGTTCCTCCCTCGCACGGCGCAGCAAAATGATGAAAAAAATCGGCATGCACCTAAAATTCAAAACGGTGTATGCCATTAAATTCAGCTCAATGAGACGAGCAAAACGAGTACCATATCATGGGGAGTTCTTATTCTATCCATATGGCCGAGTGGTTAAAGCACTTGACTTACAGTTTATAGGCTCGGATTCAAATCCCGGATCGACCAAATATAATAAAAAAATTTTTACAGATATCCCTTTGTTTAGCACATGGATGTGCTTCAACACGCTTCAAAATTACATATTGATCTTTTTAACCCCATCTATGGGTCTAATCACATTAGTTGGTGGCATAGATCGATTCATTTCGATTATGCTTCCCTTAAGGTATTGGAATCTAACAACTTCATATGCTTATTTAATGATAATTTTACCCATTCTACTTTCATTACCACATTTTATCATTGGAGGAATTCAAAGTTATGAAGAAAGAGAAATTTATAACGTAATCATAATTTTAAAAATTATTATTATTTTATGGAAGAGTGCAAAAAGTTGGTGTTACATCGTGCAGTGGCTAAAGAAGCCGACTAAGCAGGGCTTTGCGACAGGGGGAGAGGCAGCTCTTATTGACAAAAATCCAAAAAACAAAAAGGGACCTTATGTTTTTTGTGTATCGCGACAAGGGGAGGGCCCCTTCCTGGCTATCAGCTAAACCTAGAAGAAATGTCTACTTTGTTACCAGAAATTGAAGCCGTACTGAACTCGGGACCTTTAACACACTTATATGAAAATCTATCATCAGGAGAAGTTATAAGACCAATAGACTTCTTGCACCCAATCATGAGTCTATTTCACGAGAAGAGTGCAAAAAGTTGGCGCTCCATAGTGCAGCGGTGAAGCCGTTGGGAAATCAAAAAGGGGTGTAGGCATTACTTTGCGACAAGGGAGAGAGGGGAGCTCCTATCAGAAAAACTCCAAAAAGGAGCTTTACGCTTTTTTTGCTGCGTCGTCGCGACAAAAGTTTTACTCTAGTTGGATCGAAACTGTGTGCCCAATGTTGCTTATTTTTCCAAATCGGCTTCTTTATCCACTGCACTATAGAGCACCAACTTTTTGGCACTCTTCTTGTGAAACAGACTATACACACAACGATTTTCAGATACCGGTGATGTGCAATTTAGACAATGGTGATATGCCGTTGATTTTCTTCAGTTTGAGATGGGTTCGCGTTTTTTCTACAGTGATAGCGATCTTGGTATATCTGCCAATAATTGTTAAAGTTTATTATGTAAGAGTTTATCTATTGTGGTCAACACTCTTTCATAACACACCCAGTGTCGAACCCAAGGGGTGGGGAGATCGCACCCATTCCTGGAAAAATGTTAAATTTTTCATTAGGGGACCGAAGGTTTTTCCGATTTTGAAAAGTTTTGAAAAGAAATTCGATTTTTTTTTCAATAAAAAATATCATTTTTTCACCAAAAAAGGTTAATTTTATCCAAAAATGCAATTGTTTCCAAAAAATGGAAGATGCTATCTCTTTTTTGAAGCGTCCCTACCCCTCCCTATGCGTCCTTCATTTTTACGGCTCTGATAAAACTTATAGTCTTGAATCAGTTATACTTTATTCCAGGTAATTAACTCCAAACCCCACACAACCTTAAGCACAAAACAACGAAAAAACATGGTAAAACCCACTATAACCGTGGGATTGTTGGCCGCTAATGAATTGGTCATGTTCGTCATACCAGACATTTTCACTTACATAAGCCCAAAAGCATCATATACTGTTGTTTTCTATGTGATGACTTTGAATAAAGGTAAACTTTTTTAAAACAATGATCAATCAAGTGTGAATGAATTTAGGGTTTATTAATATGATTTTACTCCTGGCAACACAAAAAGAACTGCGTTGGGAAATCATAAATGCTTTGTTCAAGAAAAGGGTTGTGAATCCTGTACCAATAGTAGCAAAGAAGATGGCTATTTGTTGATGCTGTTACCAAAGAAACAGTAGCATACTCGAATTTCGGGTCTAGGAAAATTCGCCAATGAAAATTCACCGAATGAGATCGAAGAGTTGGTTATAAGGCCCTTGGAGTTCTTGTAGATCCGGTACAAAAGTGACATACCGTAGCAATACCGGTAAAATTGTTTCGAAGACTGTGAACAGGTGATTTTGTGCTGTTTAAGAACTTTGAAACAATTTTATTCATTATCTATATCGACTCAACTTGAATCCTTAGTAGTGTTGACTCGAGTACTCACATGTTGAGTAGTATAAGAATGCACTACTCGACTGAAATCGAAAGATGAGTCGAATAATGTACACTACTCGACTCGATCTTTCGATTTCATTTGAGTAGTTACACTACTCGATTCGTCATTCAAGTAGTGTACTCAAATACAACACTGGTACTTAGCAACCGAACAATCGACTTCCAGAGTTAGCCGGAGTTAGCAAAAGGTGTTTTTGATAACGCTTATCCATTTGCTAAAGCCCTGCAAAAGGTATAAATAAGTGCGAATATATGATATTACATTTATCACAAAATCACCGGCCACAGTCTGACCCCCTATAAACAAATATCCGATCTCATTCAGCGAATTTTCCTAGACCCGGAGTTCCCCCTCCCACCACCGTAAAATAAAATACTTCATTTTTCATGAATTCTCATATATCAACAAAAAAATGACAACTTAAAAAATAAAGATAAATATTTTTGTAGAAAAAAGGCGAAAAATTTAAAAAGGAATAGTTTCTCCATTACGATCAACATATCTGCCAGAATCTTCAATTTTTAATCCAGAAATTGTCTTCAGTAATGCAGATACTGAATCTTCTGGTGCTAGATGGGCCCTTTGGCCGCCCATGTCGGTTCGAACCCAACCAGGACATAATGCAACAAAAATAATGCCACTATTCTTGAGATATTCGCTCAAGAGTCTTGTATAATAGTTCAAAGAGGCCTAAAATTTACATTTTTTGTATTTGGGGATCACTTTTCAAAAACCCTTCACATGTAAAGGGTGTGCCAAAAAAGTGGCTTTCTGCGATTTTTTGAGGCCTGGTTCATAAGTATTTTCTTCAATTTTTTCACGAAAAGTTGTTCCTGAGATCACAACGGACAACTTTATAGAACATAGTGTAAAAAATTCTATTATAAAGAAAATTCATACGATCTGAGTCCCACAACTCGCAAAAAGTTACGTTTTTTGGCCCACCCTGTAGAATGAAAGAGTGCTTAAAAATGTTTTGTAAATGTCATACTTTCGACATGCCATAGCAAATATTATTTGCTGTCATTTTGAAAACTTTTCCTATTGAGCCACCCATAGAACTAATATTAGCAACAACAGCCCGTTGTTTCAATTCTGCAGCTTTTTGTACCAAAGGTAAAAATTTTGCAGTCACCATAGCCACACCAGTGGAATTGATGTCAAAAGTTTTTTGAAAAGCCTCTCGCTTTGGATTATTATAAGATCCTTCCTAAAATACACCTCATGAAGACTTTTTTGGTCATCCCCAACTTTTATAGTATCCGTCTCGTGGCTCCGTCGCGGAGGCGTGACGAATCCACGGGACGGATACTATAAAAGCTTCGGTACGACACTGCTCTGACTAGTTAAAGCCTACGGTTTCAAAAACACCAGCATTGTTAATCAATAAGTTAAGTCCTTCATTTTCGAGAGTTTTAGAAACTTGATCATAGGCATTTTCGATAGTTTGATCATCTTGAACGTCTAATTTAATGGGGATCACATTAGAATGAGCTTTTTGAAGATCCAATAATTCCTATAGTCGAAATTTTTTCTGGATTTACACGGTTGATTTGATTGAATCAGGTTCGGTGATATTGGAACGATTGATAAAAGATGAGAAAATTCAAAAATGTTTGAGAAAAGTTGCCGATTCGATACTTTCCTGTAGCCAAAATTCAAAAATTCTTTCGGAGGTTATCGGATTTTTGGAAGAATAATTTGAAGGAATGTTTGAATTTTCTCATCTTTAACCAATCGTTTCAATATCACCGAACCTGATTCATTAAATCAACCGTGTAAACCCAGAAAAAATTTCGACTATACAATTTAATAAGTTTCTAATATATTAGGTTCTACCATAATTTTCGGGCTATTGCTATTTAAGCCAAATCTTTACAAAAATAACTCCTATGGGGGGTTTTTCTATGCGAGAAATCGATTGTGCGCATTGCCGAATCGTGAAATGCTTCCCTATACAGGAAAAGAGTGGGTGTGTTGAAGCGAAGATGATCCAACATTCGGATTTTCGTCGAAAAAACGGCTGTATAGGGGTTTTTCTAGACGGGGAATCGTTTGCGCGGATTTCCAATGCATGAAAAAATTTCCTTGACACTGATTTAAGCGAGTTTAAACGATTTTCATTATGAAACCTTGTATGTTCATCGTATGAGTAATTTCCTGTAGTTAAAATCAACAAATTTCTTCAGATTCGAGTTCCCCATGTCGAAAACCCCCGAATAAAAAAAAATCAGCCGATTTGGAGAACTTTTTGAAATTTCAATTTTTTCAAAAGCCCGAAAATCATGGTACAACTTCATACTTTCTTTGTCGCTTACTTTAGCATCCGAAGGGTTTCTACATCCCGCAAAAATATGCTTCACATCATTTAGTTTTGACAATTGTCGAACGAACTCTAGGCCAATACCGCGACTAGCCCCGGTGACCAAAATATTCGAGCCAAAATTATTTGTCATTTAAAATTTTTAGAAACGTAAGAAAATGTATAAAGTTGTACAAAGTTTAATGAATCGATATTTGAGTAGCACAAAAAAGATAAAAAATAAGAGATGATAAGTGGAATAAAACCCCAACCGGGAGGTTATTAAATACGATGTTTGTATTTGTCGACACAAACTATGAATATGTATGTGTATGATGCATGTGTTGTGTATTAAAAAAGGTACGGTTATTCACTATGCTACTACAGAGTGTATAAAAAACCAGAATTTGAGCGATTTTTCATGTTTTTTGACCCGAAAATTTTTTCAAAAATGACCCTATTGGGGCTAATTTTATGCGGGGAATTGATTGCGCACATTCCCAAAACCTACATTTCCTGAATTAGGGAATCGGAGTTTGGTGTCAAACTTAATATAAAAATGTATTTTTAAAGTTTCCACGAACTTTTGAATCACCCTGTATTTTTAACTTGTATAAGCTGATCAAATCTGAAACAAACCAAGAGCTTGATGCGAGCAATAAAAATTTTTTCGTTGTACACGTTTGCACTGCACATGCCTGGCAAATACTTTCTAACGCTACTGAGAAAATTTATGCAATTTTCGTTTTTAAAATTAGAAAAACTATTCATCGTTTATATTTCACATTTCATCGTTCATATTTTAAGTTTGTTTGATTCGTAAATTTCAAAAAAATAAAATGATTTCTCAGAATTCCTTATATCTGCCAAAGAAACAATTATAATATGAGAATTTAGCCTACTTGCCATTTGTTATCAGGGTGCCGCAAAAAAGTTCCACTTTTCCATTTTTCATGAATTTTGAACCCAAAAATTATTTTCCTAAAAATGATCATATTGAGGTTAATTCGATGCAGAAAATCGATTGCGCGTATTTTATAGCTTCAAAATGCTTCCTTCTGGTAACCCATGTCGATAAAGGTTAGGATGGTTGTTTTTTATCAGAATCTATAATGAAAAAAATTCATTCTAAAATTTTAAACCCAGTAGAGATCTTCCGTACACAGACCTTTAAATACCACAAACTATATTTTAGGGAAAGGGTAGCAGTTTTTTATGTGAAAATACTCGTTTCTGGGATTTTTCGTTGTGGAGAATTGATTGCGCGTATTCCCGAAGCTTGAAAATACTTCCCTGATGCGCGCAATCAATTCCTCACATCGAAAAAACTCAGAAACGAGTATTTTAGCAAAAAAAACTAAAAAAATTGATTTTCACTTCAATACTCTGACCCTGAATTAGTAAAGAATTTTCCGGCGAAATGCACACAATCAATTTCTCGCATCAAATTACCCGTAATAGGGTCATTTTTAGGAAAATAATTTTTGGGTTCAAAATTCATGAAAGAAATGGTAAAGTGGAACTTTTTTGCGCCACCCTGTACATATACCCTGTACGTATACTAACGTGTGAAATTCAAAAAACGGAAGTTCTAAAATATTTTGAAGTCGTTTGAATTTTCTCAGAACAAATTTCTCATAAACCAATGTGAGATTCTATAAAAATAAACACAGTAAGTTTTCATGTGAAAAATGTAGAATAAAGCGATTTAATTATTGTTTTTAAACCCCAATTCTTACAATTTTATCCCATTTATATTTTTCGTCTACTTTTCTGTTCATCATGACAATCTGTTTCTATAGTCTGTTTCACGAGAAGATAGGAAAAAAGTTGTCCCTCCATATTGCAGTGGATAAAGAAGCCGACCGTCCGATCTGGCAAGTTAAGCAACGTTGATTACACTGGTTCGAACCCGCTAGGGTAAAACTTTTGATTTTCAAAAAAATTCATCTTTTCAGGAAGCAAAAAATTAGACTCCATGAAAATCAAATAAGAAATTTTGAAAATCAAAAAGTTTTATCCTAGAAATCGAACCTGCGGGATTAGCGTTGCTTAACTTGCCAGATCTGATGGTTGGCATGTCTATCCACTGCGCTATGGAGTATCCACTTTTTTAAACTCTCATCGGGAAACGGAGTATAGGATGTTACTTCTTATGAGGATGAGTTGGGAACCTCTTGATGATAGATTCAAAACTATCTTTTTTTATAGCGCCAACTTTGATGCCTTCTTTACATCATGCCCACTCCTCCCCCGGCTACTCAAAATCAACCGCTAAAGCACCGTATTTTTTGAATTTTATGACGTCTGGCTTTTCGCTTCAATACATTTTCCTTGATTCAATTATAAAAGTATAAAGTATATGTTCTTGATCTTTCTTTTTATAGCACGGTTTCTGTAAAATCTCTGAATCACAAATCTTTGAAAAGTTTGATTAAAAAATTATTAATCCGACTAGAAGAAAAGAGTTTGTTACGTATCCCTTCTTCGACTTACGGTCTTGTTGCGATGCCTTCTTTACATTATGGCCATTCCCCTCAAAATCAACCGCTATTGCGTTGTACAGGGTGGCTCATAAAAAGTAGCTTTTTGCGATTTTTTGAGACCCAGTTCATACGGTTTTTCTTCATAACAGAAATTTTTTCACAAAAAATGATGTTTTACAAAATTGTCCGTCGTGATTTCACAAACAATTTTGTAGAACATCACTTTTTGTGAAAAAATTTCTGTTATGAAGAAAATCCTTATGAATTAGGACCCAAAAAATCATAAAAGCCGTTTTTTATTAAGCCACTCTGTATTTTTAAAATTTTATGATATCTGGGAGCACAAATCTTTGACAAATTTGATTAAAAATTTATTAATCCGACTAGAAAAAAATTAGTTCCGTATCCTTTCTTCGACTTACAGATTTTTTAACCATAAAACTTGTTCATTTAGCTGTGAAAAAAAGAATAAAAAATTTTCAACAGCTTTATATAATTGGAGATTACTTATAAGTGTGTGTCATTTAACTTTGTCGCCGATACATCATGACAATCTACTCAAACATCTCCACTTCTTCAATGGATTATGTTTCGTACTATATGTATATAGCCGAGGGCTATCCGCTGGTTTTCTTCGATTTGTTATTGATCATGTTTATTCTTTGGAGAAAAGAGTTGAGGTCACAAAAAGAGTTTATCATATACTTGGGAAATTTGTTAAACGATCTAATTTATAGCCTAGCATATGCTATTGCCGGCACTTTTAGAATTAGCGTATTTTTGACAGAGACTTGTAAGTTATGTTTATGGCTTAGTGGTTAATGTCTCAGAGAAAATGCAAAAATTCTTTGATCAAGGGGTAGTGGCGTAGGGAGAAGGGTTGGCTAGGGGCCGTATTCAAGATTTTTTCATGGGAGTACAAGATCCCGAGCATCCTAACAATTAGACCATGAGTAAAGTCCATTTCCTGCACGCGCCTTGAACCACTTGGCCAACGGATTTTTTCCCTTTTTCGTCGAAAACATCTTTACCCAGCTTTTTTGAACCTCAACATGGAATAGACCTTACAACATTTTTACAGATATCCCTTTATACAGCTCGTGGATGTGCTTTAACATGCTTCAAACCATTCTATGGGTATCAATAACCCCGTCGTCGGGTCTAATTGTATTAGTTAGTGCCATAGACCGATACTTTTCAATCATGTTCCCAATTCGATACATGCAAATGTCCATAAAATATTCTTATGTGATGATAGCTTTGCCCGTTCTACTCTCTTCACCATATCTTATCGTCGGAGGAATTCAAAGTTACGCAAAGAGAGAAGTTTATGATGTATTTATTATATTAAAAAAAGAAAACTTACAAGGAACACTATCAACTTGCCCCTTCCGATTTTGCCGAAACCGGGCTTAAAATGTTCCTCATACCGGATAAATTTTATAGTCAAGTTGGGTATAAGAAATCGTTTGAGACCGATTTGGGGTTATCCAGATATTACGTAATCAAGTAGGAGGGGGGAGGGAGTAACCAAATGATTACGGTTGATTACAGGGTTAGAGGAGGTAAAAAAACACGAAAAATTGATTACGTAATATCTGGATGACCCATTTCGTTAAAGTCGGAGGAGGGCAAGTTGATAGTGTTCCTTGTTAGCATAAAGATTTTAAGGTACCATTAATGTGCATTCTGGTAAATGGTGATGTGCTGCCGCTTTTCTTTAGTATGAAATGGGTTCGAATTACTGCGGTGTTGATGGCGGTTTTGATGTATCTGCCTATGATTGTTAAAATTTATTATGTAAGGTTTTATCTATTTTCCTCTAGAGTGCGGGTTACAGGGAAATGGTGTATTGACACGAACATAGTTATTTTTCACATTTTTCCTTGAATAAAGGTCAGGGAAGCGTTTTAATCGATTCTCAGCTTATTACCATTAAAGTGGTAAAAAAATTTCGGATCCAAGTTCATGTAAAAATCT
>JAQGBS010000178.1:0-26678 GCA_034698545.1 Acrobeloides obliquus | reverse complement strand
TTTTTTTCGACACCCTTTACTATGGCCGCCGTGTAAAAATGGCTCAAAAATCGAAAGTTCTCGGATTTTTTCAAAACTATGCTAGAAATGTTCTCCATATTGGAATACATCAGCCAGAATCGAATTTTGGCCGAAAAAAATTATCTAAGATGTTTTAGACGGGTTAGAAAATTCAAAAAATCAACGTAAAATCGGGTTTTTTAACTTCAGACAAGGATTTCAATTTTTTGTAGACACGATTTTGGCTCGAAATGACTTATAAAAATTTTCCCGTTCGTTAATCTCAATAAATAAATTCAAATTAGAATGCAGACGAACCGTTAAATACTATGTCCGCCTAGGTTCGAACTTTCGAGATATCATCTCTTAAATATTAACGGGCATCAGTTGTAGGTCTCGGTAGCACAATGGTAGTGCTCTTGAACGGTAGCCAGGAGGTCCGGGTTCGAATCCCGATCGGGTCCGAAAAATTTTGCTCAAGTTCAAAAAAAATATCTATATGTCCACGTTCTCGGCGTGGTTTAATCCCAGCTCCATAAATTATCATTTTTGATTTTGATTTTCAAATGCTATTTCCTTTTACTATTAACTTTCTCGAGTTCCTTTTGTTTTTTTAAGGCTTCGAAATTCGAACAAAGAGGCTATATAAATGCCCTCCGATCTTGAAATTAACAATAACAATACTGTTAAAAAATTTTATTTAGAAAAGTTATTTTACCATGGCTAAAAGAGTTCCTGTTGAGAGAAAAGTTGACTCCTCTATTCTTGGCGAAAAATTATTTTTCCCTACTGCTAAACGTTATGCATCAAATAGATTTTTGAAGGTATGAGAAGCCTATTTCCATACAAAATGATTGAATTATAGGCAGCTTTAACAGAAAAACTTTGTATTTATGACAAAACTAATCTTCAAATTTCTGGAATTCCATCAGAGCGGTATATAAATCTTTATTCAAAATGGGGCCATGGTGGATTTGGTGTTGTTTTAATGGGGAATATAACAGTCGATCAGGTGTTTACAAATTTCTAATTTTCTTACATGAACATATTTTAGTATCATCCTGAAGCACCAGGAAATGCTATAATTGAGAAATCCTTAGACTCAAAAGCCCGACGGGAAGCGTTAAAGAAAGCTGCACTAGCTACTAAATCTGGAGGATCATTAGCTGTGGTTCAACTAACTCATGTATTAAGAGCGGATATGTCGAAAATTCGAATTAGATGGGACTAGTATTAAACAGTTTGAGGAGACACCAAATTGAACTTATAAAATGAGATTAACGCATGGGAAAGTTTTTAAAAATTATTCCGACCGCGGATGACAAAAAAGTCAAAACCTTGTCCGAAGATCAAAACCCCGATTTAATGAGCGTGGCTACAGTTGAGGACGAGCACTTGAGGATGAGACATTTGAGGATGTCTATTTGAGGACTTGACATTTAAGAAATTTCACTTTATAAATTCAAATTGAAGCCAGCTTGAACTGCTTAACACTAAGGTCGAGCTTTTGAGATATCATCTCTTAATAATTAAAACGTATGAATGAATTTAAAATGTAAATGATTTTAGTCTGGCAGACAATGTTATATATCTGTGAATGAACACCCCTATTCGGCTTCTGATGTGCAACTACAAGGTGTTAAAATGATAGGAGGTATTTGTTTTCGCTTAGGACAAGCTAGGAGCACTTTGTGTCAGTCCCCTGGAAAAATTGCCCAATGGATGAAACACATAATGCTTCCCGAAAATTTTCATTGATTTTGAATGATGCAAAAAGTAATTGCTCCAAGCAGGATCGAACCTACGACATACAAAATGAACGTTCAGCACACTATCCTAACAAGCTATTCGTGTCTTTGGTGATTATAAGTAGAAAGTCAATAAAAAATTGAACTTTAAACCCATTTTTAGCACTACAGACATTTCGAGGGGGAAAAATATTTATCGTACATAGAGACCGGAGAACCTGAAGATCTTCGGTCAAGGTTTTTATCTACAAGATAAAAATCGATAGCAAGGTGTCATTTCAACCCGAAATCTTATGGAGAACAACTTTGTAGAACATCAAATTCCCCAGAAAATCATTTAGGGGGTCAAAAATAGGGACCTTCGAAAAAACCGAGGCCTCGTTTCTATGTAAACAATGTTTTTAGCAAGTGGTTTTGGAAAGCCCGTTCCATTAACTGAAGAACAAGTAAAAACAGAAGTCATCGACAAATTTGTCTACGCGGCAAAATATTGCTATGAAGCGGGTTTTGATGGAATTCAACTTCATGGTGCACATGGATACTTGTTGGCACAATTCATGTCCCCCACTACCAATAAACGTACCGACAAATATGGAGGCCCTGTAGAAAACAGAGCACGGCTGGTACTCGATATTTACGATGCAATTCGGTATGCCAATTTCGAACTCTAGATAAAACATAATAGACCTTTTGATTTTTGTGTATCCCTCCTAGTGGCGTAATTTTGGGAAGGAAGCTTTGGGGGACTCCCCTACCCTTTTCGAATCGAAGAACCGGAAAATTTTGTTACAATCATATGAAAAAATGATATATTCGGAAAGATCATGAAAAATGGAGTATTTTTTATTTTGGCGGCATGTTCTGAATTGTTGTAGTTTTCGAGATAATTGTGTTTGAAATTTTAAATTCATACAAGCTCTTTGTTGTAATACAAAAACTTTTTTGAATTTTTTGCGGAAAAATCGATTTTGCATCAATCTTTTAAATTTTCATAAAATGAACATTGTAGCAATTTTTTATAGCTAAATGAGACGAACAAAATGACACCAAAATTATCCAATTTGAACATTGTATTGGGTTATTGAAACAAAAATCCTGACTTCATGTTTTCGTTTCAATAACCCAAAACAATGTTCAAATTGGATAGTTTTGATGTCATTTTGTTCGTCTCATTTAGCTGTAAAAAATTGCTACAATATTCATTTTATGAAAATTTAAAAATTGATGCAAAAATCGATTTTTCTGCAAAATCACAAAGTTTATATATTACAACGAAGAGCTTGTACATAAATTCAAACGCAATTATCTCGAAAACTACAACGATTCAGAACATGCCGTAAAAAATGCTCTATTTTTCATGATCTTTCCGAATATATTACAGGGTGGCGCATAAAAAACTGCACTTTCGAGATTTTTATTTCTTCCTTATTTTGAGTATAACTTTTGATTCCGACCATCGTTTTCCATGATCTTGGTGTCGTTGGATAGTTCATAATCAGAGCTATCCAATGATACCAAGATCATGGAAAACGATGGTCGGAATCAAAAGTTATACTCAAAGTAAAGAAGAAGTAAAAACCTCGAAAGTGCGGTTTTTTATGTATTTTTTCATATGATTGTAACTTATTGGACTGGTTCTTTAAATTTGATATTTTGGTAAAAATTTAAAAACTTGAAACATCGTTCAAAAATCGTAAAAATTTCATTTTTTTTGTCCACCCTGTACATAGAGGGAAAAACTATATATAACATTACACAATTTTAGAGCAGAAATTCCAGCCGAAACTGGCTTTATTATTGGGCTAAAAATGAATTCAGTCGAATTTCAAGATCAGGGATTGCAAAATGAAGATGCTGTACTTATGGCTAAAAAATATGAGGCACGTTTTTCAAAATCATGTTATAAATATTCAAGTGTTAATTTTAGGATAAAGGCTTCGACTTCATTGAACTTTCTGGAGGAACTTATGAAAAATTGGCCTTCATTCATCAAAAGGAATCAACGAAAGCCCGAGAGGCTTACTTCATAGAATTTTCTACAAATGTAAATGATCTAAAACTTGGCTTCTAAAAAATTTGTAGATTAGCAAAGCTTTATCCAAAACAATACTTTACCTAACTGGTGGCTTTAGAACTGTTCCAGGCATGGTTAATGCAATAAAAGAAGAAGTAACAGATGGAATTGGGCTGGGAAGGCCAATTACAGCTGAGCCGGGTAAAATTATTTTCTCTTGTAATTACGACGTGGTCGAGAGAAAGAGCGAGAAGAGAATCAAAATGATCAAAGCTCCTTCGACCACGTAAAAATAAAAAAATATTCAAAAATCGAAAAATTCATTAAAAATTGTAAAATTTGTCAAAACCCTTTGTTTTGCTATATATTTTTACCAAAATCAATACGTTTGCCGAAATTTGACCCTTCAGCGGCGACATGGGAGTGGATCGACCCACCCCTTGCCCAAGTGTGTGTTCATTTCCCATTGTCCTTGTGGTTGGACTTTTTGCCACTTTATAAGGAGCTTAGAGGTTTTAAGCTCAATCTACAACAATAAAGTTAGACTCTATGTTTCTTAGGAACAGGAGCCCAAGAACGTAAAGCCTAACTTAACATCAAAATTTAGACCTCCCAAAGAAGATCCTCTTGCTTGGAATCCAAAGTGCTCTTGTCAGCCCATTTGAAAATAACCCCGTTGGAACTGATTTTCTCTTGGGTACTTTGACAGCTAATTCCCAAATGTGGCAAGCCGGTGAATTGCCATACGAAGAAACAAATGGGAATCCCTGCTTTGGCATAATGGATATATCTGACCCCATGGTTTTTGATGCTTATGTGCCTGCGGCCAAAGAATTTTTAAAAGTCTTGACAGAAGCTGCAGAAAAGGGTCCTGTAATTTCTGTTTTTGAGTATAATATTGAAAGTGGGGCATAATTGTGGCATTTAGATGTTTAGCTAAATTTATTTTTCTGTAAGTAAACAAAATAAAAGTTTTACTTTTTATATTAAATTTTGTACGCCCATGTACAAAGATAGGGCCCCAGACCCCCTTAGAGAACTTTTTTCAAATTTTAAAAAATAGTGCCTCTGTTGTGTCGCTCTAGGAACTACAAGTTATGAGATAAATAAAGCGTCACACAAATTTGCTCATCCGGTATTTATATTTTTATTGAAAATAAAAAATAAAAATTATTCTTATGATATCAAAGTTTATTATGCTTCGAAAAAAGGTCGTTGAGGGTGCATTTTGCACTCGCACGGGTGCAACATAGATACCCTGACTATGGTCTACAGTGTGATGTTCCATGAAGGCTTCACTAACTCTGATTCAAGGAAGAGTTGTGTGTATTAAACTGAAAAGAATGAGAAATGAAAGGAGTAATGATAAAAAATAGTGTCCCTTGTGCCGGTCTAGGAACTACAAGTTATGAGATAAATAACGCGTCACGCAAATTTGCTTATCCGGTATTTATATTTTTATTGGAAATAAAAAAATCAAAATTATATTTTTATGATATCAAAGTTCATGATGCTTCACCAGCAACTAGTTTAGCTCCTCAGGTGTTCATTCGCAGGTGCCTTCATACATAACACATATGATAAATTAGCAATGAGAGAAATCTTATAATATTAAACGAGAAATGTCTGTCTGTCTGTTTGTCCGTGTCATCGAATTTTGTAACCTTAAGTGCAGTCCCGTTACGACTTAGATTTTTGGAAAGAGCTCGGTGAGAGAAGAAAAAATACACCAAAATCATGAGGGTACCCCCTCTGAAAAATTAAAAAATTCAATTTTTTTCATTTTCGCCTTTTATGCTTTAATATGTGGCCATAAATAAAACGACTTTTATTGATTTGCCTTCATGGCGCAGTTGGTGAAGCTATAGCTTTGCAGTCGGAAAGAGGGAGGTTCGATCCCCGCACCCGCCTAAATATTTTTGCATTTCAATAAATGTTCTTTTTTTGAAAAAAATCGATTTTGAAAAAGGAAAGAAAAATTAGATAAAATATAAAAAAAGAAAAAAAATTAAACAAGATATAAATTGAAAAAATTCGAAAAAAATTTAAAAATTTGAAAAAAATTGAACAAAATAATTAAAAACATTTAAAAACCATAAAATAGCTTTAGCATATAGGTCCAAACGAAAACAATTGGCCAGTCGACCCGGATGGCCGAGGGGGTAAAAGACGCATCCATGGAGCCAACAGGCGAGGGTTCGAGTCCGGACCCTTCCAACTGTATTTTGCCTATATCAAAAAACTCAAACTTTCGTTTTAAAAGGGGGAAATTCTGTAAAAAGGGCAAATTTCTATAAAAAATTTGAAAAATTCAAAAAACAGATTTCGGTAAAAACGGGGAAATTTTGGTTCAAAAAAATGGAACTCGGTCTTCCGGGCGTCTAACGGCCTAATTGGTGTCTATCATTGCTAAGCGGGCGTGTAGGGCCGTGCCTGCTATGAAGCATTGGAGAACAACTTAGTTGTTGTGAGACTTAATGAGTCCTTGCTTATGGACCGCCAACACCGGAACAAGAGATGAAGATTCGGGAGTACCCTAGAGGTATATTAGACAAATTGGCCGGAAATGCTGTAGCTTGGTCAACCTAGGCCGCGCCCTAGGTATGCAAATGACCGCCTACGAGTTTGCAGCATAGCCGAGTTCGAGCAGGAGCTTGAGCGCGCCATGTGACCTTGCGTTCCCCTTGATCGACATGGTTTGCCTTGAATTAGGACCCTCGTCTCAGAGAGCGCGGCTTCTGATGGAAAGAGTATATGTTACCGTCATAACTGAAAGTCTGGCATATCTAAAAATTTCAGATATGCCTAGGCATACACAATGTACAAGTGGGTCTTCGAAATCCGATCCGATTGCACGACCCCGTCATTGCACGACTAAAAAAAGGTCGCGCTTCGCCAAATGTGTCGCTCATGGCTCACAAACTGTGTCCAAAAGTGGGAAAATGCAAAATTCGTTTTAAAACATGCTAAGAATGATTTTTTATGCATTATTAAATATTATTTTAAGTTTGTGCTATCAAGTTTTCTGTGTTTTTTGAAAAATGGGTCATTTTGCTTGATTTGCAATGGCAAAAAATTAAGAACCGAGACGGTATTCGAACCTTTCACTTGCAGTGTCGTAGAACGACGGATCAGCCAAAGAAAAATACGTTTTTTTTTCAAAAGTAAAATAAAAAACTCTTTGTAACTTTGTTTTCCTTGTTGTTACGCACATTTTAAGACCAAAATTAAGAAAAATGGATGAAGCTGTCAAAAGTAGATGTCTTTGGAAGATTGAAAAATAATCACTTTTTTCAAACAGATTTTTCTCTATGAAAATAAAACCGAATCCAAAAGTTTTTGATTTGGTCTTATTATTCACTATGTCTAGATATTTTTTTAAAAAAAGATATTAAATTTCAAAGAAAGTATGCCGAGTTATCTACTTTTCTATATGAGGATGTCTTTTGACGTTAAAAAATGTGATAAAATGGCATGGCACAACTTCAACAGCATTAAATTTGTAATTAATAATGATTAAATAATCATTCTAAATCAATTTAAAGTGGATTCGCGCATTTTCCCATTTTGAGTCACTCTTTGTCATGCCGTGGGCCGCGCGTCATCACGACCCTCTCCTCTCAACCTCTTGAGCTATGCACGACCCCCTCTCAACCCCTTGCGCTATGCACGACCCCGGGTTTTCGTTCAAAGACCCTAAAAGACCCGTTGTACATGTGTGCCTAGGCATATCTGAAAATTTCAGAAACTATAGACTCACAAGGAATAGTTCCGAAGTGTTTATTTTAAAATTGCGATTTGAAAAAAAAATTTTATATAAAAATAATAGGGGTGGGCCCCTAATTAGAAAAAACTATTCCTCTAAATTAAAAAAAAATTTTATAAGAGGTAGCTTTTTGTTATTTTTAAGTAATTTTTATAGCGCTAGGATATAAGAAAAAATAATGTCATTAGTGACTATGGTGTAGTGGATTTAGAGGAATAGTTTTTAGTGACTATGGTGTAGTGGATAGGATGTTCGGCAATTGAACTTATAGTCGTAGGTTCGACCACCCGCCAGCGTCAAATTGTTTTAAAAACTTTTAAAAACAATTAGGCGCTGGTGGTCGTCAAACCCACGACCATAAGTGCAATTGCACAACATCCTATCCACTACACCATAGTCACTAATTTCAAATGACATTATTTTTTCTTATATCCTAGCGCTATAAAAATTACTTATAAATAACAAAAAGTGACCTCTTATATATAAAATTTTTTTAAATTTAGAGGAATAGTTTTTTCTAATTAGGGGCCCACCCCTATTATTTTCATATAAAATTTTTTTTTCAAATCGCAATTTTAAAATAAACACTTCGGAACTATTCCTTGTCAGGCTCCCTAAGTCCATTGCTTACACCAATCGATAGAGCTCGGTGAGAGAAGAAAAATGACACCCCAATCATGGGGGTACCCTTCGAGATAAATTTTTTAGCCCCTTATCATGTTTTAACGTAAGATTATAATGCCATTTTATCGGCCTGTAAAATTTATCCTCATGGCCGAGTGGCTAAGACTCCCGGCTTATATAAATTGTTTGCAAGTTCGATTCCCAGCGGAAACTGAATGATTTTGCCTCTGCCAAAAAAATTTAAAAAATGGACTAAGAACAAGTGCTCGCTGCGAGTAACTCGATAGTCAAGTGTAGCAAGAGACGCGCGAGTAAATTTACCTTACTCGCAGCACTCGCGAGTGAAGTATAGATCCCCTCTTACTGTTGACCCTCCCTAAGGCATACTAAAATATAAACTCAGAAACTGTATAAGTTACGGATGATGAATTTATATATCCCCATACTACACGACAGACCCTAGAATGCGCAGTATAACACTCCCCTGAAGTGGACTGTCATATTCCGTATTATAGATTTTGCACGAGTGTTGCTCGCATAGCTGAACAAGGGGAAGGGGTATTGTATCCCCCCCCCCCAATTCGTCTTTTTGCCGAAAATTTGTAATATTTTGCCTAGAATTGTTAAACGACCATGTAGTATTTAGGGCGCCAGTACCCCCTCCTTGTACAGCTATGGTTGCTCGGTATGTCTATAGTATTTTGTAATTCATTTTAATAGAAAATTTCTAAAATAGCTTCTTCCCCCTCCCTCTGAGAGCGAAGCACTCGGTTCCCCAGTTTTAGATCTTGATTTAGCTAAAATAATACATTTATGGGGTATTTTATATTGCCAACCAAAATTTTACCTTGTTCTAAACACATTCCAACTTGTTTACATTTTTCAAATCTACAAAATTTGCATAATCTCTTTTCATTTGGTTGTCTTGTTAAATTACAATCTTGTGTTCCACGCATGCATATATAAGATCTATTTGCTTGTATGGAACGTCGAAAAAATTCTGCACATGCTCGACATGAATTGATCTAAATAAAGAGTTCAAGTATGTAGTCTTGAAGTGAGTATTGGGGTAGGTTATCCCACACATGCGATTTTTAGTGAAAAATTTTTTAAAAAAAGGGGTAAAATTTTTATTAGAAAATGGGGTTTTAACTTGGTGCACCGCATAGGTTTTTGTCTACGACCTGCATTAGTTGATAAACTTTGAAAATACGGGTGAGTAAAAAAAGAGACAATTTTTGTAATTTTTACATGAATTTTGGACGAAGTTTTTTCTAATTTTTTAGAAACGACTCCTATATGGGTAATTTTATGCAGGGAATCGATTGCGACCATTCCCAAGCCTTGAAAACGCTGCTCTGACTCTGATTTCCAACGTTTAGATCATTTTTGCATCGAAAATAAAATTCGATTTTTCGATGAAAATCAATGTAAGGGAAGCATTTTCAAGGCTCGGAAATGCGCGCAATCGATTCCTCGCATAAAATTACCCCTACAGAAATCTTTTCTAAAAAAATCTCGGTCAAAAATTCATGTAAAAATGGCAAAAATTGCCATTTTTTACTCACTTTGTAAAAATTAGGCATACTTGAAGATGAAGACCTTTGGTTTTTGCTCCACATATAAGACAAGGCTCAATCATATCTTCCAATAAACTATTTTCCATTATAAACTATTAATAAGTTAAAAATGAGTAAGCCAGAAATAAAATGTGTAGACAATGATGAAAAGTTATCATGGGTACACATTTGACACAAAAGTTCCTTTTTGAAAGCACAAAATGTGTTTGAATGAGAAAATCGATAGTGTAAATAGATCGGTGAAGAAATTATCAAAGGACAAACAACTTATGCATTTCTCACTTCCTCCATATGCCATAAAGCACCATTGAAAATAAACACTAGTGGTGGTACTAAAAAATGAATATTTTACATTCAAACAACATCAACGTTTTTTAGCCACCAAAAAAAGCTATAAATTTTTTTATCAAAAACTTCCCCCTCCTCCGAAATTTGGGGGAGGGGTGGGGTGAATACACTGCATAAACTTACCATTACCATAAATAAAAAATATTAAATAGCTAATCATGAAAGAAATGAATAAATTTTTATCATTTTTTAAATACGAATAAATCTTGGTATTCCAAAAAATTTGCACTATACGATAGACTAGTCCATAGAGAAGCGAGTGCATTAAACTAGAAATGATTATGATTTGACCCTCAATTCCAACCCATACAGATGCAGCTCCAACCTTCAAAATTCCTTCTGAGTAAGCCAAAATATACGGGAAAAGAATTATAGGTTGCCATATGATCATGTTAACGTCGACGAAATAGGTCCAAAAAATCTTAAAGCATGTTTTCATTGCCATTCGTCCCTCTTTCAATGATACCTCGATCATGATCCTAGCATTTATAGTTTTGAGAAAAGTAACTTTCTTTCTATTAATAACGCTTTTTGACCCCTTCAGAAATTCACTTTTTGGGCTTTAGCTCGAAATTTTCTTATTACGGGAGCTCCGAGTTGCACATAAAAATAAACTAGAATTCCTGACCGACATCCCTGACCAAGTCACTTTTCCGAAGCCGCATACCCAAAATGTAAAAATCGCTAACAATGCACGCATGTTGAAAATTCTTTAGATTAGCGAAATTTGCCATAATTTAAATATATTCCGAAAATTCATGAAAAATGGAGCATTTTTTGTTTTTACAGTAAATTCTGAATCGTTATCGTTGTCGAGATAGTCGCGTTTGAAAGTGAAGATTTTTGAGTTGCGATTTGAATTTGAATTTCCCGCAATTCCCTGAAAAATTGAAAATCAGGGTTTTGGCGGGAAATTCAAATTCAAAATCGCAACTCAAAAATCTTCAATTTAAAACGCAATTATCTCGACAACGATAACGATTCAGAATCTTAATATTAAACGAGAAAAATTCTGTTTGTTTGTGTCACCGAATTTTGTAACCTTAAGTGCAGTTTCGTTACGACTTAGATTTTTGGAAAGAGCTCGGTGAGAGAAGAAAAACGAGACCAAAATCATGGGGGTACCCCCTATGAAAAAATTCAATTTTTTATTTTGCTTTTTCAGGTTATGTATTTTGTCAGAAGAGAATACAATATATCTTTCATGGCGCAGTTGGTATAGCGTTAGTTTCGCAATCGGAAAGGCGTTGATCGATCCCCGTCCCCGCAGAATACTTTTTCTTTTGCAATAAATGTTTTTTTGTTGAAAAAATCGATTTATTTGAAATAAACGAAAAATTAAATAGAAATTGAAAAAAAATTAAAAAACCCAAAAAATATTTTTAAAAATTGAAAAAGTTCTAAAAAATTTAAAAATTCGAAAAAATTTTTAAAAAATCATGGGGCAATTTTTGAGAACATATGTTTAAAAAAATTCAAAAACAAATTTTGTTATTAGAGAATTCTCTTATATCATTATAACAGGAAATTTCCGGTTTTCTGGCCTTTCCGTAATGTCTATGTCAAAACTAAGGCCGGATTCATGTTTATCAGCTAAAATTACCCATATATACATTGTTTTTATTAAAAAACCTGAAAGAGCCAGACTTTGTGAATTTGAAACACATGTGATTAGTGTATTTTCAAAAAAAATTTTGACGTTTTTACTTCGGCATTTTTATTTCGGCACTATTACTTTTTTCTCCTTTTTGGTTTTCCCCTTTTCCCGTTATTACTTTGAAATTTGTGTAAAATCGGTGAAAAAAGTACAGGGTGGTGCAAAAAATCGCAATTTTGAAACTTTTGAGGGCCATTTTTTCGAAAAAATTGGGGTTAAAAACCCCGTTTTTTTGCCATTTTAAGGGGCTTTTATGGGTCAAAAATTTTTTTGACGCCGGAATCGTGTTTTTTAGCTATTTTTCCCCTAGAAATGATGTTTTTAGAAAATTTTCGAAAAAATGGCCCTCAAAAATGTCAAAATTGCGGTTTTTTGCACCACCCTGTAAGAGGGAAAAAAGTAATAGTGCCTTTATTCCTGTTAAGCGCGTCCCCTAGGCGTAGTAACTCCGAAATTGTTGACGTTCTGATGTACGCAAATGGACCCTGTTGAAAATTGAAGTTATTCGTGAAATTTTTGAGCTTTTTGTGTGTTCATATTAAAGCGATATTTTCCAACGCGCGAAAATATGTTTTTAAAATTTGAGACTCTTTTAAAAACAAAAACTTCTTTTGTGCCAGCTCTTTTCAATTAATTTCTTATGTTTTAATTTTTGTTTGATTTTTCTAGTTATAAATTTCTCGTAAACTATATCTATTTTGACAAACGAATGACGAACGAAAACATTGATCCCGTGATAAAATTATTAGAAGATGGAAGTGCTTATGGTGCTTCGGATGAATCTATAAGAAATAATGAAATCTTTAACTCAACAATGAACAATCCTGTTGCACAAACGCCGCGTGGTTATCATCAACATGTTAGTTTTAGATAGTTTTTGCTACTAGTATGGTACGGGGACCGAAAATTTTTTAAAAGTTTTTCAAGTATAACATATATGGACTATTTTTGGTGTAGAATCCCAAAATTGCATTTATAAATTATGAAAACGCTTCTAACAACTCGAAAATAGCATGTGATTCTTTTTGATCATGTTTTAATTTTTATGTATCCCTGCGTGATCGTGTTGGGTGGGAAAATTTACTAAGAATTATTTAAAAAGCTCGCTCTTATAAAATTTCTATAGACTTGCTAAAAAATATGTTTGTTCCCGTTATAGCCCATGGGGTCACAGTTAGTGCCACTTGAAACATATGTGTTACAATTGAAAAAATTTTTCTTGTACCATACTAGTACCTAGTTTTGAATTTTTGTAATCTTGAAATTTTAGTATTTCCAAGATGATGTTTCGATAATTTCTTCCGCTAGTCATTTTGCTCAATCAACTTCTTCGGTATGTTTTTTATGCTATCTAGATAGATGCCGTATTTGTTAGTCGGGAGAAAATTTTTTGAGTGAAGAAGGTAGCCGCCAAAAATGTGAGCAGGATTAAGGAGTAGATAAAAAATAGTTAATTTTTATTCTTAAAGATTTGAGTTGAAAATAATAGAAATAAAATTTTTTTTCTTACATTTTTATTTTTTAGAACTTTTCTCGTGATGCAGTTTTCCGTCCTCCAAAACCAATTCTGAAAGAACCCAACATTAAAACAAGGCTATTTTCATCCGCAGCAAACAATATTCCAAAACGTGAATCACCAATCAGTTTATTAAAGACTTTGCAAGAAGAAAGTCGATTATTCTTGGATAATTCCTCAGCGAATAAAACACCGAAAGTGGAAGAAGTTGAGAATGAGACACCAGTTGCATCAGATAGTATAACTCCAGAAGATCTTCTATCTAAAGCAAATACATTTGTTTTTAAACCGGCTGCTCCGCTGAATAACAATGGCTTGTTGGAGTTTTCGCCAGGTTCTTCTGCTACGACTGATAAAATGGCAACAAAAATTGCTTTATTAAATGCAAGAAACAAACAACGAAGTCAGAAAGTTACTATTGCTCGTATCGGTACACTTTTCTAAGAGCTGAAAAGTATAAAATATATCGTTTTTAGCTAAAACTCCGCTTAAGTCTAAAATAGACACAGTGAAAACTGCTGAAAAGTTTATCAATGAAACAGACGAAATTAATGAGGTAGATTTTGGTTAAACGTTTTTTGTTAAAGGAAATAGAATTACAAAAAACCACCATTTGGTCATTTTTTGGCGAAAATTTGTCAAAAAAATTTTCTTCAAAATGATTCATGGGTATTTTTTTTAGAAAACGATTGCGAACGTTGGAAAACCTTGAAAATGTCTTCCAAACCAGGAAATACCCAATTTTCATATTTTTGGTAGGAATTCCTACTTGAAAATACAAAAATTAGATATTTCATGGTCTGGGAGGCGTTTTTATGGTTTTGCGCAATCGATTCCTCGCATAAAAATACCCCTGAGTCAAAAATATTTTCGCCACAAAATGACCAAATAGTGGTTTTTGGAACGCCCTGTACTCAAGTTTGCTTTACATTTTGCCATTTTTGATTGATCAAATTTTAGATAGCCCCTGAAAATGCGTTACCTGATTGTACTTATGTTGTGAACTCGAATCCTGGCATTGTATCTTCCAAAGGTAATTATCGTTTTAAATTAAGGTAAACTCTTCTTATTTAGCCATACCACATTTTTCCGGGTCGAAATTATATGAAGATGAGAAACACCATATGGTATCCTTGATGGAATGGATAAACGAACTCTTGAAGACGAATATCAATGAGAAAATTGAAGCAATGGATTTTCTTAAAAAATCTAAAGGTACTCTATAGTGTTGGGTCGAAATCTGAAAAGTCAAAACCGTAGTTAATGTGTTCCGATTTCTCGAAATCGGGGTTGTAATTTTGAAAACGAAATTTCATAGAAAATTGCCATTTGTAAGCTGAAAACGCTATAAAAATGACGATTTTTGGCGAAAAAATGATGATTTTTGATGAGAAATTGACAATTTTGAACATTTTTAGTGAAACAATCCTATATTTTTTATGACTTTTTGAAAGCACGTGATTTTTGCGAGAAAAAAATGAACCATTTTTCTTGCTATGTCGGCTCAGATATTTTTCCCCATTATTTCTATGGGTGTCATATATATGATTGCTTTAATTTTTTTATGCTTCTGTTTTTAGATGCTAATAAACGCCTGCGTGAAATGCTAACTGCTGCATCCCAGAAATTGATGACTAAGGACAGAAGAGTTTCTATTGGTGGCTCTATATTTGGAAATCACCGAGTCATCTCAGATCTTCAAAAACGGTAATATGAAATTTTCTTAACCTTACTGCGTGTATAACAGCGATCTCATTAAAGGGAGAGGGCCGATTGAGGCGAGTTATCGCAAAAAAAATTTCTTAATTTTTTAGACGAAAAAATGTTTGAAATGATGGGGGAAAAATAATGATCGAAAAAACATGGAAAAATCGTCCAAATTTCTGTTTTTTTATACACCCTGTAATATTTTTGTTTAGTGCTCGAGAGCTTTACATTAATTCACCTATACCAGAAGAAATTCATAAATTGGCATCATCGAATCGTTTGCTTGTGCGCCCGGCTCTGAAATTATATGCCGATGTCGGTAGGTTTTTAGAATTTTTTACACACTCCATTCTGACTAAGTTGAGCAGGGGCTAATTTTTTATTTTACAGTCAATTCTCAATTAGCCGATTCCTCCCGTCAATTAAGAGAATCTTGATTATCCGCTCCTCTAGAAAAACTCGATTTTTTAGATCTATGTTATTTTGTATGCTATTTGAGATCGTTAACCACATTTTCTTTTAGAATTGGCTATGGAAATTCCAAAAATGAACGAGTTTTTAAAAAATTCGAAAAAAATTTTTGCTCATTTTTTTAGCTTTTTTGTATTTTAGCCATTTTTAAGGCTACTTTGATGGGTTAATCACATTTTCTTTACAATTTTGTAGTGTAGATTCCAAAAAATGTATTTTTGCATTTATTTATTGTTCCTTAGCTACAGGCTACAAGCCATATTACAACTAAGTAAAGTAATAAACCATGAAAAAGTAAACAAACAAAATAGCAAAATATCATATATTTATCACAAGAGTACACAGCTGATTCTACATCCCGCACAGCCTTCTGGTTGATGAGGTGAGTGTACACTGCTGGGTCCTTCACGGTACTTTTGAATTGCATTAAAAATCAACCGCATTTTCAAAAATTGGTAACAAAATGCCATCTCTCCAAAAGGGCCAACTTGTAACACATGGCAAGGGAAGAAAGCATGAATATTTTTGCCTTGTTTTCCCGAGGAAGGGGTCGGATAATCGAGGGTTGACTGTATTTTATTGCCAAAATTATGACATTTATCATCCTTCATTTAGGAATACAAACTGATCTAATGCAATTGTTCTTTGCCTTCCATCCAATTTGGCTATTTATTGGACTCGAAACCGTTTTTAACATTGATTTACCTATAAATTCCATCGAAGAATTTACCCGTACCATCACCGATTTTGTCATGAAGAACTTATTCTTTGACCGAAAAATTGCTTTTAATAAAAAATACTGCCAGGGAACGACTAAGTATTTTGATTTGCTTTTTGAAATTTTACTGAACTTATTTTTAGACTGATTGTCAATGAACAAGGCACTCTGCTACTTCATAATCATTTTCTTGAGAAATTTTGCCAATTGCTATTCATTATCGAGCAATGTTTGACTGAACGACTTTTGCCAAATCTTCTTTGTATGTTCCATAAAAGTTCTCCATATAAGGTCAGTTAACGGGTCCACTTTTCAAAGAAAAATTGCAGAATACGGTAATGTTTGGAATTGTTCCAAAACCGACTCGAATCGACTTGTCTTGATGAGTAATGACAAAAAATATTGGGTCACTTTGAGCGGTTCCGAATATCATATATTTTATAACATGTTAGGCTTATCATGATAAATGCAAAAAACACGCTTTTGTGTACAGGGGAGGCAAAAGTCATGGCCTAGGCGGAAAAAAGTCCTGACCCAAGGGGAAAAAGTCTTGACATTTCAAAAACGTGTTTTCTAGACAATTCTGGACGAGAAAACATCTTTTCAGCGTTTTTGACAATGTCAGGAATTTTGTCCGCCTAGATCAGGACTTTTTGCCGCATGGGTCAGGACTTTTGTCTGCCTAGGCCAGAACTTTTGCCTTCCTCTGTACCTTTTTTGGTTATTACTTATCAAGACATGTCGGTTTTGAAAAAATTCCGAACATTACAATATTTTGCAATTTACCCCCTTTTCAATCTTTTTTATAGAGTTTGAATGATGTATTGGCATTTATTAGTCGGGAGATAATGGCCGGATCGACCAATCTTCCCAAAACATTGAAATCTATTGGTTTTGTGCCTTATTACAAACAAGAATTTTTCGAAGAATTTGATTATCGAGTTCGAAATTTTTCCTCTGATTTGTCGGATGGAATTATATTGGGGTTAAATTTTTTCTTAATTTATGTGCAAGTTGTAAAATAATTTTAGCCGACTCGTCGACATTATTACTCTGCCAACTAAAAAAGATCTTATGATTGTTTCACAGCTTCGCAATCCAGGTGGTGATCGTTTGCGCAAGATTTCGAATGTAAGAATTGTTCTTGAAGCGGCTAAAGAACGTGGTATTGATATAGGAGGTGAGTTTTAGAGTATTTTTTGTGTTGTAAAAAAGAATAAATTTGGAAGTAAAGTTTTATTCTTACTTTATCGATTCCTGTGCTCGAATTTTTGCTCAAATTTTGTATTTTTCCTCTCAAAAATCGAATTTTGCTCTAAAATTAAAATTTTTGTTCAAAATCGATTTTTTTGCTGAAGAAATGAATGTGATTTTTAACAAAAAAATTTCTTTTTTATTGGCACGAAAAAACATAAGGAGAATCAAGGTGATTTTTTGAAAAATTCGAAAAAATTGCCTTGTTCCTCTCTTATATTTTTCCAAAAATTGTCGAAAAAACATAAGTGAGAACCCTTATGATTTTGGGGGTCGACCCAAAAATTACCCCCCTTCCCACTTCCTAAGAAAATTCCTTGCTACGGCACTGACCGTAAGCAGTGATATGCCAATCAGCATTCTTACTTTATAATTTTTAGACATTAAACCTGATTTAATCGTTGCGAATGACCAACAGACTTTGATTGAGTTGGTTTGGAAACTCATTGGTGTTTATGTGGTAATCTCATCTTCTTTTTTTATTCATTAATTTTCTGATTTAAGGCGAAATCGGATATACCTCAAAGTATTAAAGAACGCTATGAAATGCAACGGCTTAGTGTTGAAAATTTTCACGCCGAAATAGCTATACTCAAAATCCAGGTTTGTATTACTTTTTTTTCATAGCATTTTTTGTAGGCTATGTGTCGAGGTTACTTAGCTCGGAAAGAGTTTGCTAAATTAAAGCAAGCTAGAATCAACGATCACAACTTGGAGCCTCTCACAGTAATTGTGGAAGTTTCTACCGAATCCCAACCGGAGGATAAACGTTTGCACCAAGCTGCAACAACCATTCAACGATACTGGCGTGGTTATTTGTCCAGAAAAGAATTTTGCGCAAAATTGGCAGCTGTTTTGACGATCCAGGTACATTTTTATTATTTTTATTACATTTATTTTCATACTTTATAGAGCTTTATTCGCAAATTTTATGCCACTCTCTTATATAGAAAACTAAAGCAGCAACATGTATTGAGAATTCAGCAACAATTGGAAACCAACAATGCTCACAAAGCAGCGATCACTATTCAGAAGTATTGGCGTGGTTTGCTAGCCAGAAGAGAATTTTACATCAAGTTGAGAGCTATTTTGAAGATTCAGGTAAATTACGGTTGTACAGGGTGTTCCAAAAAACCGCCATTTTGTCATTTTTTGGCGAAAAGTTTTTTCTCCAAAATTACTCATTAGGGGGTATTTTTATGCGAGTAATCGATTGCGCGCATCGAAAACCTTGAAAACGCCTCCCAGAATATGAAATATATGATTTTCGTATTTTTCAGTTATTTTTGGTAGGAATTCCTATTTGAAAATATGAAAATTGGATATTTCATGGTCTGGGAGGCATGGTGTCCCATTATGATTTTTCACCACAAATGACCAAATGTTCATTAAAAATTTCCAAAATTTTAATCAAAATTTAACATTTTTTTTGCCAAAAATCTTAATTTTCTTAGCATTTTCGGCATAAAAATAGCGTTTTCCAAAAAAATTTTTGCCTGCGGCGCTCGTTTTTTGTTTTAACTAAAGAATCTAAAAAAATTATTTAAAATTATCCACTTTCAACAAACAAATTTGCGATTTTTATAAACACGAAAAACTTAGGGGGGCCAAAGTGATTTTTGAAAATTCGAAAAAATTGCCTTGGTCCCCCTCCCTATGTTTTGATTCAAAATTTAATGGGGAAAAACATAAGGGGGACTAAAAAGGCAATAAAATTTTAAGTTGGGTCGAAATTTTTTCTGTATACGCTACCGGATTTTTTGTCGCTTTTCTCTGATTTTTATTTTTTTATTTAAAGTTCTGTTTTACTCATTATTTTCAGAGCTTTGTTCGACGACGTAATGCTATACTACTATCTAAGAAGTTAAAGCATCAGCGTAAGATGGAACGTCAAATAGAAATTCAGCAACAGGAGGAAATGAACAAGCTTCACAAGGCTGCGATCACTATTCAGAAGCATTGGCGTGGTTGGCTAGCTAGAAGAGAATTTTGCATTAAGTTGAGAGCTATTTTGAAAATTCAGGTAAATTACGGTTGTAAACATTTTTATTCAGAGCTTCGAATGGGCCTAATTTATCAGAAGTATTATGATTTTCGACTGTATAATCTATTGCATTTTTAATGTTTTTGGACAAAAACTTGATTTTTTATTGTTCTTGGATCGAAAATCTGATTTTTTGTCATTTTTCCCTAATTTTTATTTGTATTTTCATTTGGAACCCTGTTTTATCCTTAATTTTCAGAGCTTGATTCGACAACATAATGCTATTCTTCTATCTAAGAAGTTAAAGCAGCAGCGTGAGATGGAACATCAGATAGAAATTCAGCAGCAGGAGGAAATGAAAAAGCTCCATGAAGCTGCGACTACTATTCAGAAGTATTGTCGTGGTTGGCTAGCCAGAAGAGAATTTTGCACCAAGTTGGCTGCTGTTTTGAAGATTCAGGTATATTATTATGGTTGTTTACAGTGTGAGACAAAAAAACCGTACTTTTGCGTTTTTTGGAGAAAAATTTTTTTTTGAAAATGTTTGAAAAAGCGTTTTTAAGGGTTTTCGATGCGTGCAATTGATTTATCGCATGAAAATACCTCTTATAGGCGATTTTTGAAATTTTTTCACAAAAAACGCAAAAGTACGATTTTTTGGCTTAATTTGTAATCATTTTTACTCATTATTTTCAGAGCTTGGTTCGACAACATAATGCTATTCTCCTATCTAAGAAGTTAAGGCATCAGCGTGAGATGGCACGTCAGATAGAAATTCAGCAACAGCAGGAATCGAACAAGCTTCACGAAGCTGCGACCACTATTCAGAAGTATTGTCGTGGTTGGCTAGCCAGAAGAGAATTTTACACCAAGTTGAGAGCTATTTTGAAGATTCAGGTACAGGGTGTTTCAAAAAAACTCGCTATTTGGTCATTTTTGGCGAAAATTAATTTTTTTTAAAGTTTTTTCTTTTAAAATGACTTATTAGGGGTATTTTTATGAGAAAAATCGATTGCGTGCATCTAAAAACCTGACAAACGAGCTTTGTTTTATTCTCTATTTTTAGAGCTTGGTTCGACGACGTAATGCTATTCTCCTATCTAAGAAGTTAAAGTATCAGCGTGAGATGGAACGTCAAATAGAAATTCAGCAACAGGAAGAAATGAACAAGCTTCACTCGGCTGCAATTACTATTCAGAAGTATTGGCGTGGTTGGTTAGCTAGAAGAGAATTTTGCATCAAGTTGAGAGCTGTTTTGAAAATTCAGGTAAATTATGGTTGTACAGGGTGTTCCAAAAAACCGCCATTTGGTCATTTTTTGGCGAAAATTGTCCAAAAAATTTTCTCTCCAAAATTTCTCAAAGGGTATTTTGCGAGAAATCGATTGCGCGCATCGAAAAAGGTCATTTTTGCCTGCGGCGCTGGTTTTTTCCTTACAAAGTGTTTTTCAGTACAAAATGTTTCGATCCTAATACGCGAAATATATAGGGATTTCCTAAAAAACATAAAGCCAAGGCAAAAAGTTTGTTTTAAGCTGGGCCCTTCGTAATCTGTTTCTGGGTTTGCCACTTTGATTGTAAAAATGAATTTTTTAAGTGTTTTATTCGCCAATATATTGCCATTATTTTGTTTCGAAAGTTAAAACAACGACATGAAATGGAATTACTGACGGAACGAGAACGAATTAAAGAAAGAGATGAATTGAACAAAGCTGCGACAACTATTCAAAAATATTGGCGAGGTCGATTGGCTAGAAAGGAGTTGCGCATGAAATTGATAGCTATTTTAAAGATTCAGGTAAAATTTTGTGGGCTTTGGAAGTCAGAGAAAATTTGTTGTGATATCGATATACAAAGTGAGCTAAAAAAAACCCGTACTTTTACGTTTATGAAATTGTTTAAATTTACCTATAAGGTATATTTTTGTGCGCGCAATTGATTTTTCGCATGAAAATACCCATTATAGGTTTTTTTTAAATTTTCTCCAAAAAACGCAAAAATACGGCTTCTTTTTTGCCCACCCTTGTAAATAACCTTAATACAATTTTAGTCGTTCTTTCGTCGTTCCTTGGAGCACAACAATTTCTTAAGACGAAAGAGACTTGAGCCAGAAAATTGTCGAGAACCCGTGATTCCAGTTTCTACAAATAATCGACGAACTTCCAACATGGATTTTTTGTATTATGCCAGAAGGCGTTATGCAAAAATTGAGTCTGTAACACGAGAATGCCATCATAGCTTCGAACGAGCTCGTAGTCGCAGCCGAACGAGGATTCCAGCTATTACTCCTGTTAAAGTTCCACTACTTGTTGAAACTACCGCAAGCGAAGGAGTTAGACCACCGCTTCATATTCAAAATATTGTTGCTACTCAAAAACGTGAAACATGCCAACGAGAAGAAAAGGCTGCTATTCAAATACAGGTGAATTTTTACTTTATTTTTTATTATTGGTTTCTAGAAATACACAACTAGAGCCGTTTCATAATACTATGCAGGAATTCGAAAATACATAACTAGAATCATTATATCGAGCTACCGGTCTGGGTTCGAACCTTGGTCATCTACAGCCATAATCTTCCGTGCTAACCACTACATCACACGGCCTTAATGAATGCAATCCCGATCTCGAAATCATTAGTGGTACTAGCTGTGTATTTTCGAGTTTCCATCTGGTGGCTCTAGTTGTGTATTTTCTAATATTAACCAGCCCACTTAACGTGGTTTTTTTCAAAAAAAATTTTTAGCTTTTTTTCTTTTGAAATGACTTCTCTAGGGGTAATTTTATGCGATAAATCGATTGCGCACATTTCCGAACATGAAAATGCTTTCCTGACTCCGATTCAGGATATTGTATTGAAGCAAAAATGATCAAAATTAGACATTTGTCCTTTGACAAAATATGAAAACGAGTATTTTTTGGCTTGTTATCCGAAAAAAACTCGTTTTCAAGTTTTATCAATTGTGCAACCGATAAAGTTACCCGTAGAGTGGTCATTTCCAAAGAAAAAAGCTAAAAAATTTGAAAAAAATCACGTTAAGTGGGCTCTATCTAATCCTTAACAGTAACCAACTTTATTTTAGGCCTTGTATCGTGGATGGCGAGTTCGAAGAAGTACTGAGGTGCAAATATTAGAAGAGCGTGTTGAACAAATTCGTCTAAGACCAGCAACGAAATATACTAGTATTGAAGACCGCCGCACACCATTGAGTATTCGAATTGATCGCTACTTGAATCTACTCAGTTCTGACAATTTATGGGACGTGAAGGTGGCTGCTTTTAATTTGAGTAAGTTTTTGGGAGGCTAGTTTATTTGTTGGGAGGCACACATCTGCTTCAATCGAGAAAAAATTTGATAACTGGTGTTTTCAACATTTTTAAACATCATCCCATCGTTTTTCCCATTCCGAAAATAGTAGGATCGATGTTTTTTAGAAATTTTTTGCTTGGAGGACCAAGGAGTCAAAAACTTGAATTTTATATGACAATGCATTATAGATTACATTAGCCGGATTTCTGATGATTTTTGTCATTTGCTCGTTGACCTTGGCGGATATGAGCGAACTTTGGACTGCATTAATGCTATCAGCAATAGAAGTGATTCAGCATCGCAGGTTGTCGAAATATTGGCTGAGATGCTTGCTTATTTCTTGCATGTAAGTCATTATTTAAACGAAAAATTTTGGTTTAATTTTAAAAACTTGTTCAATTTTTGGATAGTCATTCGAAAAAGGAACCTTAGGAATTATTTCAAGTTTGAAAAAACATGGTAAAAGTGCATAGTGCCCTCTAGTGATGTTCAAAGCAGAAGAAGGACAACTGAATTACTAGTGATAACGTTATTACTTATTACTTGATAACGTTATTGTGATAACGTTATCATGTGATAAGTGAAACGTTATCACAAAAATGGTTATCACTAGTGATAATGTTATCATATTAAGCCTATTATCACACTTACCCTCATCACTTTGAACATTACTAGCGCTCTTCATGCTTATAATTAAACCACTGTATTTTTTCTCCCCTGATCAGTAGCGTATTCAGGATTTCAATATTTTCCATTTCAGAGAACTCTCGAAGATGTCATTTTTTAATGAAATTTCCCTTTCCATTTTTAAGAAAATTTTCGATTTTGAGGGACGACCGCCATTATCATGACATACACCTTTTGAAAAAACTTTTTAGAATGCCTTGAACGTACGCACTCATGTAGAAAGGGACTTATTAAAGCTTGTCGATATATGTCTTCACGTTGGATATGCATGTTATAAGTCAATGATAATTACTCCGTGTTGTATTTCTGTATTATGTGACGTAAAATCTTATGAAGGCTTTGTGGAAACGGTAAGTGTTTAGGATTTACAGAGTGTATCAACAAAAAACCCAGAATTTTGGCGATTTTTTCATGTTTTCTTTTGATCCGAAATTTTTTTTAAATCTTAAAAATGTCTCATATAGGGGTAATTTGATGTGGGAAAGCGATTGATCACCTTTTCTGGATTCTGGAAAGTAAGTGTGTAAATTTGTGTTTTTCGCTCTTATATACACATTTACTTTCGTGAATCAGGATCTGGAAAGCATTTTCAAGCTTCGGGAATGTGCGTAATCGATTTTCCGCATAAAATTACCCGTATATGGGTCATTTTTAGGATTTTTGAAGAAAAAATTTCCGATCGAAAAAAAACATGAAAAAATTGCTCAAATTCTAGTTTTTTTATTTACCCTGTACAGGCGTGAAATAATAATTCATAATTTTAGATGACCGAATGTAAGGTAAAGTGGTATTATGGTAAACTTGAAGAAAGGTAATAATTTTGTGTGATTTGGAAATTTTAAATGTAACAAAGCGGATGTTTTTAGATTTCGAACACTTCCATCATCGGATCAACGAGTTCAGGCTTTAAAGAAATTCCGGACACTTTTAACTGAAGTTGGTATTTTGGATGATCCTCAAAATATCACTACTACCTCAACCAAGACGGTACTTTTTTAGTCACAAAAAGTGAATAAAATTTAAGTTAGGGGATGTAGAACAAAATTTAAGAGTGAGAACTAGGACAGACCTGGGGTTCTTTTCGGGAGCGGTTTTTAAAAATTTAGCTAAAAAATACAGGGTGATCCAAAAACTGTGCTGTTGCGATTTTTGACGAAAAATTTTCAAAATCATCTATAAGCGTTTTCAAGAGGTCTCGATACATGGAATCGAATTCTTGCATAAAAATACCCCCCTATAAATGATTTTTGAAAAAAAATTTTCACAAAAACGTACGGTTTTTTGCTTATCTGTAAGAGCCAGTGGGGATAATAGGCGTAAAAATAATAAAATCTCATTAAAACTAACTTTAACTATTTAAGGACATTTATCATTCTGCCAAGAAAAAGAACCCACTCAAATTTTCTCGAAAGTAGCTTATTGTATATTCCGACTAGAGATCGGAAATCAAAAATTTCGATTATAACTTTTTTGTAAATTTTTACAAAAATGGCTAAAGAACAAAATATGCAGAATTTTATGCTCTACAAGTTTTTGTTTGATAATATTTTATGAAAATTTTTAGGAAAATTTGAAACAAAAAACTCTCAAATTTTTGAAAATTTCTAAAAATTTTATCAAAATAAAAAATTGTAAAGCATAAATTGTAAAATTCTTGCACATTTTATTCTTTGACCACTTTTTTGTAAAAATTTATAAAAAAATATGTTATGATTTGAAATTTTTGATTTCTGATCTCTAATGCCGACCTTAGATCTTTATTATTATTACTTGAATTATTGTAGGCTAATTTTGTTTAATTTCTTGACGATTTTCATCGAATTTTACTAAAACTTTGATTTGAATATATAAACTTAGTTCAATGAAAATCTATTTGGTTTTTATTATTTTTAAAGTTTCCTCGTAAATTCTTGGACAATTCGTGCAAATAAATGTGTTGAACTTTTAAAATTATTTATTTACAGGGTAGTGCACAAAAAATCGACACTTTAAAAAATGTTTTTAATGTGTCTTTATTCGTCAGTCTTCAATCAAAACTTTAAATTTTTTCGACTTATTTCTTCTTGCTATGTTTGAACTTTTCGGTGATTAAATGGGGTTTTAAGCAATAAAAGTGAAAGAAAAAATTTTCATCAAAAAAGTGAAAATTTCAATTTTAGATATATTTTTGGAGATACTTATGAAACAACCCAATATAAGTTGGTTATTTTTAAGTTATGTTTATGCTAAAGTGATTTACAAACATTGCATTCTCTCACATGTGAGCAGTTTATTGATTGAAGCAAAAAAAGATCAGGATGATCTCATTGATTGAGGAAGCTTGTTCATAAGAGTAATATACTTTAATGATTAGTTTTTATTTTATTCGTCTCTCTGTGTTGAGAAAATACTATAATTACTTTTCAGGTAAAGATTTATTGAAAAATATAGTTTTTAGAATCATTTTTAGTTTCAAAAATTCCTTTTTTTTGAAGATTTCGTTACGAAAAATCCTAGAGCCTAAAATTTAGCCATACATTAGGGATGCACTAGTTACAAAGGTAACACAAACATCCCTTGTTACAGGCAAGAAATATGCGAATTTTGAGCAGAGATAAATTGGTTAGTGATAGTAGTAACATATTTGTCACCCCGTGACAAATCACCATTTTCACTTTGAAAAATATTAAAATTTCGCATTTCTCTGGCCTAAAATTCGGCTCTCAACTAATCGCAGGATTCGATATAGTTCAGGAAACAGAGTTGAGATTGTGCATCCCTACTATACACATCTATATAAACACATATGCGAATGTCAAACGACATAAAAATCTTTGTGAGGACATTCTTTTGTCCAGCCAAAGTGGGTATTGATGAACCACTTGATGTGCTTCGAAGTAAGAAAAAAGTCTGCACGCGACTAAACAGCTGATCGGGCGTTCACTGCAAAATCGACAAGTAGACCCACTTATAGGGACAGAGCGTCTAGCTAGCAAGTTATGGTCAGCCAGCTGTTTTAGTTTATAGTTGTCCGATTACAAAGAAGTTGTAGGGTGCTTCGAAATCTGTTACATGTTTCAAAACATGTGACATTTTGTGTAAAAACGTGCTCCATTTTTTAGAAAATCGAATTTTTGTGCATATTAGCTTTTTCGAAATATGTACAGAGCATTCATTGTGGTATGCAAAATCAATGTTTTAGTCGTTCTCGCACCCCCTCGAACGAATTTCTATGCGATTTTTTTTAAATTGTAGCTGAACAATGGCCGAATAAGTGTTGCTAAAAATTTTCGAAATCCGTTGATCCTAACATTGTC